>CAJPEV010006138.1:0-11412 GCA_905338385.1 Darwinula stevensoni
CGGTTCCTATAGGATTCCTATAAGACATTTTCGTAAGGGCCATGACATACTGATTCCTTATTCGCAAAAAGCATCGCCCTAGACTAATTCATTCAAATTTGGGAGGATTTTGAAAATATGGGACAAATACGTCCCTTGGTCCTGAAAGGGTTAAACCGAGGGAAATCCACCTCGGGGGTGAAAGCTTTGGTTGTCTCCGACTTTGGTGATTTCTGGTACTATTCTTAGTTCCTGGTTTCATTCCCGAGAGAATAGAGCTGGGTCTGCAGGTATGCTTAGCTGTACTAAGGCTGTTGTTCAATCTTTGTGTCATGGAATTCTTTCGAACTCTGAACTCGAATTGATGATTTAAAAAAAAAAGCGGGAACATCCGATGGGGACCCAATGATAGCGGAGCAAAAGGAGCTCATACGAATTCTCACTTAGATATGTTAGCAATGGAAAGGAAAACTACGCTACACAGGATGCGTTTAAACAAAATATCAACGACACGTTCCTTCGCATACTTTTCAGCCCCTGGGAACCGAAAATCCCGGAAAAGTTGGAAAGCTATTTCACGACGGAAGTGGGAACCAAAGCCCGGGGATGGGCCATCGTCTTCTACCACGAACAGTTCGACGCGAACCTTCACCTCCCTCCGCGCAAGGAAGCGCAGAAGGACGTGGAGAACCTGACGCGGGTGCTCAAGGACAGGGGGTTCCTCGTCAAGGCGTTCAAGGACTTCAAATATGAGCGCATCAAGGAAAAATTGCACGAGAGTGAGTCGATTCCGAAAATAGATCCTGCGGGGGAATTGTAACGGTGGGCCTTATCTGGGTCTCTCCTTTTCGCTTAACAATCAGTTTTTTTTTATTTTTTCGTAAATAAAGACAGATTTCTGACGAATCGATGTGAGTGGATGGGAGATAAAGCTCCTATTATCTTTGCTTAACACCTACTCATAGTAATGGTGCGAATTTATCATTCTCCATAAGAGTCTTTTGGTTAATACACCAGCAATATGTTATTCCCGTACCTTGAATATATCCCGAAGAAGAGAACCCAACTCCCAATTTGCTAATTCTCAATGTTCCCTTTCATTAGCACAATTTCCTATTCGCAGTCCTGGCTACCCTGGTAGCCGTTAAAATTACGCCCTGTCAAAATTGGCATCCTAACAGTATCTAATGATGCACAGAGGCGAACGACGGACCACCAATGACGTGAACGCAAATGCATAAAAATCGCGCACGGCAGGTAACGACGCACATAGCTACCGCAGTACGGTGCGCCGAAATGGAATGACCGGCTCTGGTTAAAATCTGGGCCTCCAACCGAGATGGCATGCCATCAGAGAAGTTCATTCTTCTTTTATGACCCACTTTGATATCTTTTGGTACGATTTACCTGATAGCTTCATCATGTTGCTGGTGAGCTATCTTCTGCCCCATGTGTACCACTTTTCAAAGAGACAGACAAGTAGAACAAGATTCTTCATTTTGGAAACAAGGCTCATCACGTGCCTCAAATTCATTATCTCCAAAAAGACTTCTCACCATAACTGATAATTTCACATTCTGTTCACAGTCGCTCATTCGCCCGAACTCGCGGATCACGATTGCCTCATCGTGTGCTTCCTGTCTCACGGGAGGGAAGGAGGCCGCCTCTACGCCCAGGATGATTACTTCGAAGAGAGTCGGCTGTGGGTGCCGTTTTATGGGGATGAATGCAGAGACCTAGCGGGAAAACCGAAGCTGTTCTTCATTCAGGTATGACAAATGGTGACGGTTATCGCATCGCCTAAGGAAGGCTACTGACGAACCCATTCAAACCTGTATATTTAATTGGCAGTACGACGCCTATCATATTGGCGCCGGTTTCATTCCCTCCTTTCTGGGAATGTTTTCGTGGCGTTTCTCATTTCCCTCATTGGTTAATCCTCTTGTTTCATGCGGTGCTGTATTTAATTTCATTAGGCATGTAGGGGAGCGTGTTTCGACGAAGGTGTGATTGGAAAGATATTCATTGACGGTGATGACTCGCCCGATCATCACGGCAAAAAAGCAGATGACGATGAATATCACCTCCCAACCCATGCTAACATTCTCGTTGCTCACACCACTTACGAGGGTTAGTTCATCAGCGACTGAACTTCCATTGCGCGATTCCCCTCGGGGAAAATTAAAAGTGTCATCCTCCCATCAGGGCATGTCGCGTTCAAAAACGTGGACATGGGATCGTACTTCATCTACACCTTGTGCCAGGTCTTGGAGAAGCATTCCGAGACTCTGGACGTGATGAGAATGCTCACAATTGTCGCAGGGGTCATGGCCGAGGGCTTCAAATCGAGGAGTTTGGACCCAAGGAAACACAAAAAGAAGCAAATGCCGACCATTCGAAGTACGCTCATAAGAGAAGTCTACCTCAAGCCGAAACCACAAACTTGACCCTTTTTTCCAAAATGCTGTTCAATGTTATAGATACATAAGCCATCCCTTACAATGTTTTCGACATTAATGAATTAAAATTGCTTCCAATTTTTTATATTGAAATTCCGTTCATGAGCATGGGATAGTGAATAAAATCGAAGCTGTGAACCAGAACCTCCACGACTTGTTGATTATTGATGATTCCATACTGCAGTAGGAGGGCATCGTATGCAGCAATTAACGTTATTCCGCAACCAGAAATTGACCAAGATCTCTAATAGTCATAAGAAACCTGGCATTTCCGACCATCGAAGACTCAGGGTGCTCAGTATTTCCCAATAATAAAGGTTGTAAAGAAAGAGCGAGAAGAACCCAGACGATGAGAGAAGAGAAACCTGACAACCCGGCACGAATAACTTTAACCCTTTCAGACCTGGCGTCCATTCCAATGAACATTGCATTTTCATTGTGTATATGGCAATTTCTTAGGATTCTCGTGACCTTGGGCTTCACATTACGCTACAATGGGCACAATTATGCATGGCTCAGTTCCATCAGAGGCCTTCTTTTACCCATTAGTTTTGTAATATTCAGTTATTTAATTAAATGTATAATATATCAGATATAATATATGGCATGATATGGTAAATTTTTGTAGCATATAAAAACTACATATAAAGAATGAAAATTTCAATTACAATTAAAATGAGCTGCAAAATGCAAAAAAATGATATTATTCCAATAGCAGCCTTAATTCAGGTCTGAAAGAGTTAAGCTGAAGGTCGCCAAGTAGCTGGACTGCCTTCGCTTCAAGGTGATTCATTGCTCTGAATGATGAATGGGATCGAATCCTGGATTTTTTATTTATAGGTACGGCACTGCTGCCATGTGCTTGATAATGGCAAAGACAAATAATGGAGTATCAGTAGAGCAAATTTGACTCGGCTGACGTGCTGACTCGCCGAGGATGAGCTGACTCTCACAGTCATGGGTGGCCCATAGCCGAACGATGAATCTTGAAAGGAATGTATTCGTAGACATTTTTAGTTTTAGATGTCAAAAGCGTTGGAAAGGACCTTATCGCACTGATCTAGCCGCATATGTCCATCCGAAGGGCATCAGAGTACAATAAGTGCTATAAAACGTGCTGATAAGGGTGCAAATTAACATAATAATAAAAATTGTTTCCGGTAAAGCAATAGGGCACTTAAAAAGATTCATTCGTTCCCTTCTTATCTAATCTGCCGTGAAAAACCCACATGAATCCCTTCCTGTGATTCATTGGAGGCTGAATATTTCTAACCGGCGTCGACTCGGTCAAGGTGCAGCGAAGACGAGTGTCGCATTTTGGCGGTGCGGAAACCATTTCAATGCATTTCAGTGGGGACCTTCTGTCCCGATAGAAGAAAAGTGAAATCGGATCCCAACGGGAACAGGATGGAGGACGGAGTCCAGTCGTCTGCCGAGCCTCGACGGAGTCCGACACGTGTCGGCTTGAGAACCGTCTTCGACGAGCCCGATACTAAGTAAGACGCATCTGACGAGTCCTGATTTTAGCTCATTCCGCCGAATTCGTGAGATTAACGTAATCGAAATTCTGCAGCCCACACGGGAACGAGGAAGAAAGCAAGGCAGCCTCGCTGACGTCCAACAGAAAGAAAGAAAAAGAAGAAAATTCATGTGAAGCAAGGTAACTTATATTCCAGTGTTTCACTTCTTCGACATGAAAATTAAAGTATGCTCGCATAGTTCCCCTTTCTGGTTTCAATTACGAACGGATTTTCCTTTCTTTTCTGCGTTCAAGGAAGATGCTACCTTTCCAGCCACTACTAACAATTACCGTTTTACTGTATTACCATCGACAGAGAGAAAGCAGAAATGGCCTGAATGGTCACATGAGCACACAAACATTAGATTTCCTGTATCGAGGAAGGGCAGCTTCCCCCCCCCCTTTGAAAACAACGCCGATTCTGAAAAATTGTTTAGTTAACTTAGCGAACCCGTTTCCTCTCCCTCTCGTCAGTCTGGCCCAGTTATGGAGACAATAAGCCATCCGGGGAAAGTTTTCCTTCCTTGATCATGTCTTGGGAGAGGGGGGGGCAAGGGGGGGCAAAGGGGGAGGGGGTGGGAGAGGTCAACTGTTGACCTCCCAAAAATGTGCTATAAAGTTTGCTCCTTAGATCGGACATCGTCAGATAATCACATGTAAATTCAAATTTTAATTTGTCCTGAAAAAAATGGGTCCGGTTTCCCGAAAAGCGCACACCCATTTCTTCACTTCCCATTTTTTTAATATGAATTTTCTCCAGTTGAATGTAGCAGAGACTTTTTCCTTTTCTACCAAGGAACAATCCCACATCGCAAGTTCCCCACATGTGTGCATAGCCGCTGCTTTTAAATTGCTCGACTTCCGACAGCGATAAGAGCGAGAGATAAGCTAAGCTGAATTTTTTTTTTGTTCCTTCGTTCGTCTCTAAAATTCTGAATGCAGAAATTGATGACGTTCTTGGAGGAACCTTCGCCTTAACTTTACTCAGAGGGACATCAAAGGAATTCTAGAGATGTTGGTCGTGTCTTCATTCAATATCAGTATCTCCTGGGAACCAGAAGTACCGGATAAGTTGTACTGCTACCCAGCGAAGAAATTGGGAGCCACAGGATTTCGTGGATGGGCCATCATATTCTACTACGAAGAATTCGACAAGAAACTAAAGCTGCTTCCTCGCAAAGAAGTACAGAAAGATGTGAAGAACTTGACAAGCCTCTTCAACAACCGGGGATATTTCGTGAAAGAATACAAGAACCTCACATACCGCGGCCTCAAGGAAGAAATAATTGGAAGTTAGTTTATTTCATGAGCCCAATTACCTGCGTTCAGTGAAGTACGGGCCTTTCTTTCGAGGAAGGACTTCATTCGTTACTCTGTCGAAGAAAAAAGTAGTGCATTCTAAAGATCAATCACTACAATGCACGTTCGATCAGGTAATCTTCATTTAAACGTGTACCATGAAAAGCTACTACTAAGTTTTTTTGGGGTGCTTTAAGAGAGATGAGGTAGAGAGCGAAGAGCCAGGGAAGAGAGGGTGGAAGGAATTGAGTAAGGGTTCAGGGGTGGAAGTAAAAAAAAAACAGCCTTTGCAGAGATTCCATCCCAGATGAATCCCCTCTCAACGCAGCACCACATGGGTCACGGGTGTGAAACTTAAAAACTCGCTTGGAAAAATGGAATTTTTAAATTAAGTTATCTATTCCTGTAATTACCAGACTGCGCAATTTCATCTAGTTTTCACAGCACATTGATTCGATGAATCTTATTTTGCTTCAAATATAAAAAGTCCAGCCTGTGCCCATATGTGGCAACATAGTTTTTTTTAAATATATATTTACTCTATTCAGGGTGATTCTCGTGAGCTATACCCTTACGAAAATGTCTCATAGGATTCCTATAGGAACCTAAAGGAATCCTATAGGATCCTATATGCCCCATAGAGTTCCCAATAGAACCTATAGAGTCCCCTATTGGACCTATAGAGTTTCCTATAGAACCTATAGATCCCCCTAAAGAACCAATAGGATTCCCCATAGAGCCAATAGGGTTCCCTATGGGACCCAAAGGGTTCTGTATAGGAACCGTAGGGTTCCCTGTAAAACCTATAGGGTTTCCTATAGGACCTGTAGGGTTCGCTATAGGACCTATAGGATTATCTATGGGACCTATAGGATTCTCTATAGGATCTATAGGGTTCCTTATAGGGCCTATAGGGTTCCCTATAGGACATATAGGGTTCCCTATATGACCTATATAATAAAGGGTTCGCTATAGGACCTATAGGATTCTCTATGGGACCTATAGGATTCTCTATAGGATCTATAGGGTTCCCTATAGGGCCTATAGGGTTCCCTATAGGACATATAGGGTTCCCTATATGACCTATATAATAAAATAAAAATAGAGTAAATTCTCAGAACCGAAACAACAATGCCCACTTAGCTCGCCAATGTCATATGTCAATGCTCGTTTCACCTGTTATTCCACGTGGCGCTGCAGCACGGCAATAGGTCGTGGTGCCTGTAACTCCAAAATCAAGAATCCGATTTTCTACCTAGGGCTGTTGTTTGAGAGCAGAATAATGCGCAGAACGTACCTTTCAAGCTTATAGCGAGAGTGTTTCCTGCTGCACACTGCCACACACCTTTCCGGTGTTGGCTCACAGATGCGAGACAGAAAGCACAGGAAATGAACTTTCCAAGTGTGGGCGAGTCCCAATCTCGCAAGCATCGACGGTTAGCAGGGCATATCAGCTTTGACGAATGTTGGAAGGCGGGGAAAATGCAAAAATGCAGCACACAGCGCTGTCGCGATCCGTAAGCACATTTTTTTTACTGCTAGCTCCCGTTTTACATATTTTACACATTAACTTTATATATATCTACATATATCTACTGATGCGACTGCGATATCGGAAAATTATGCATACTTTTTGGAAACCAACTGGGATTATTGTCACAGCTTCCATTCCTTGCGCCGCCGCACGAATCGTAGGTCGACTTGGAAGGGCAAAGTCTCTCACCAATATTCTCCGCGTACCGCTGTCAATTGGAGGATGGCGTCCCACAGGAAATTTCGCTTCGCAAGAGCATATTCCCGAGTGAAAACGAACATTTATTGAGGAATTTTTGCTGTAGCCTCCAGTTCCTATCTGGAAGTGCTTTGCTTGTAAAGCTGTCACATAGGCACACACATGCAAACACACATTTGCCGAATTGTCTAGCGTTCGAAGGGGTGAACGATGCATGCCGTGAAAAAGGAGAACGTCATTCCCCAATTCTGCATTTTGAGAGATGGAAACCACACGAGGAAACAGCAGTGATGGATTTCCTTGCGGATCCCATATGGAAGCAAGGGACGACGAACTCACGAATCGTCCCGTATTTCATCGCGGACGTTTGAAATACCTCATTCACGACATCAGGTGTGAGGCACTGCGGTGAGATGCCTCCGTTCCCTGAGGAGTCCCGCGCCAACCCTCGTCTCCTCGTGCATCTTGAAGATGGCGAGATGAGAGCAAAAACAACGAAGTTGGCAACCATTTGTGTGGTCTTTCTTTAATGTCTTTCGCAAAGGCACATCCTCGGATGATGAGGAAAATCTATGCGGCAACCACCAGTTCATATCTCGAAGCGTTCGGCCCGTAGAGCTGCCCCCCCCCTCCCCCCTACACACACATATTTTTTTACTTGCTGGCGGCCAGGATCATACGCACTATATGTTTTAATTAGACTACCTCGGTTGCTTCCGGCTAGACTTACTCATATTATGATTTACATGCCTGGCAACTTGCAGCAAAGTAAAAATCCGATTCTAACCTGAACTCTAAATCAACATATACCAACTCAAAACTGAAAAGAAAGAAGCATGATTTCAGCTCGACTTGCGGTACTCGTCTTTCTATTCCTTTGAAAGAAGTCATTAGGATCGCGAAGGAATTTAAAAAATTATCAATAACGACTCATTTAAAACCCAAATTAATAGCTTCCAATTGAGTATTGGCATCACCTTGCTAACGCAAAATACAAAGTGCTGATCAACTGGTAATTACTCCCCAGCGAACCGATCTTTACTCAACAGATGTCTCCTCGTAATTAGCTAACCCCAATTCATCTCAATCGAACAACTTCCCACCCAAGTCTATGGTCTGTTTATCGTAGAATGAGGTAGAGGGGGGATAAGTAAAAGCAAAATCGATTACATATCAAATATTATTGGGTAGATGACGACAAGGTGAAGGCATACTCAAGGAGTCCATGGAACGCGGACATGTTTTACCGGAGTAACGACATATATCAAGGCAAATTGAGTCTTTCTACGACTTCCAGCGGAGTCGTTGAAGCAGTCGTTCGTGCTCTTCTCCTTCGTTCTCCTCTAGGCCACTAGATGGAAGTATTGGGTTCTCGCATTTCTCAAAGGGCACAAAAGTGCCCTCCCCTTATGAGTCCCGTGAAGAAATATGCCCTTATTCCTTTTGAAAACCACGTACGAAACTGAGTAGATTCTATCCAAATGGAGTTTCGGTAAATAGACGCGTTCACAGGATCTGTCTTCTATTTCCTTTGGTCGAGAGAAGTATACTACTTCTCTCTACCAAAGAAAGTAGACGTGCAATCCAGTGAAATATGTCGGGTGGGGCCATTAATTATGCCCACCCCCGCCGTACTGGTGTTAATAGTGCATGTCTCCCTACCATGGAAAAAACCCTAATCGGTCTTTGATTTACACCCGAATGCTGCGCCAATATTAACCCCGGTCACATTTTCCGTCGTACTGCCTGGGTTTCGAAACCCAAAATATACTCCCCGAGCGCTACAGGTCAGGAGACCTATAAGACCCTATAGGGATCTTATAGGATTTTGAAGGATCCTATAGGTTTTTCGTGTTTCAAAAACCTATAGGAGCGTCTATAGGTTTCCTATAAGAAATAACTATAGGCTTCCTATAGGACATTATGTTTCAAAAACCTATAGGAAAGTCTATAGGTTTCCTATAAGAAATAACTATAGGCTTCCTATAGGACATTTCCGTAAGGGCGGAGTAATAAGATTCTCACAGTCTGTTCCCTAACTTAGCTTCTTCATGCAAAATAGGTGAAGCACCGCAAAATAAAATTCGTTCGACACTTGAATGCAACCTGGTGTGGTTCGTCTTCAATTCACACAATAGCCATTACGATTTTAAAAAAAATAACGTCACACGGAATGGAAATGAGATTGAAACCGAACGGAACTGAGTCCTAACCCAACACGGTTTTACGAGAACTGAACCCATAATTGCAACATAGTAAGGCTCTTTTTTGAGCGTGAATCAATGGACAACTATTGTGGACGGGAATGCGTTAAGTCAATGGCATGTTAAAGGGTGTCAGATAGATAAGGAAAGGATGAAAGTATCCTCAAGTGCACGTTCCAAAGCGGTGTGCGAAAAGGGGCGACCCGACATTCTTCACGAAAGCTATGTTTAGTTTTCGTTATCCGGTTTCAAGATGCCCACGAAATAATGTCGTTACTTTCCAGAGCTACGACATATATCATGGAGAATGTGGTTTATCTGCTTTAGATCCACCTTATCTGACTTACGACGAGTCGTCGAAGCGGACGTATACCTCATCATACCGACGACACTCCGTAGACGCTGTGTCGAACGAGCCGTCGGATAACCGAGCGATTCCACCTCTTATCCGACCCTTCGGCTATGGCATCGGTATGAATGTCTTCCACGAGGGAGGGAGAGTCGGATACCCGAAACGGGCATTGTGCACACAGCTCAAGGCAGGCGGCATCGTTTCTCGACATCCAGGCGGGTTCACCTCGTCTTCGTCTCGGTCCCCTCTCCTGGATATCGAAAGAAACTCGCCCGCCTACCGATCGGTGTGTAAGTGAGGCCCGTTTTGGTTATCCGACTCTCCCACCTCATGTAACTTATACTTCTCTCTATTTACTGTCTCGGGGATTCCAGATCGGAACCACTGAGCAGCATGGGTCTCTCATATTGGTAAACGTCACGTTCGCTCACGGGCTTCGCCTTGTCTGAGAAATTTCTTCAGAGAAGGCTTTCCAAATTCAACCGGTAATCAGAGTATAAATACTTATGAAACGTTCTGTTGCACGTATCTGATTTCATTGACCATTTCTCCACAATCACCTAATGAGCATAAAATTAAACCCTGGCAACACCAAAACCAAACGAAAAAAAATTAGATGAGATGGGTTCTAAAGTCCCATGGACAAGGAATAGCAATAATTTTACTACTTTGGTCTCCGTTTCAGGTAAACTTCCCCAGTGAGGGTACTACGAATGGTCGGCATCTGCTTCTTGTCATTCTTGAGTGATTCGTTGTGAGTGGACTTGAAATCAAAAGCAATGATCTGTGCAACCATGGTGAGCATCTTTGCCAAATCCAGAGTCTCGGAATGCTTTTCCATCACCTTGGACAGAGTGTAGACGAAGTAGGACCCCAAGTTCGGGTTTTTCCATGCAACATGTCCTGCACGTTCGGAGGAAGGGCACAGCAATCATTTTAACAAAACTGCGACATCCGTAATAGAGCTTGGAATGCATCCAATTTAAAACTGACCTTCGTAGGTGGCGTGAGCTATGAGGATGTTGGCATGCGTGGGGAGGTGATATTCTGCCTCATCGCCGTCATCATCGTCGTCGTCATCAGGCCCATCATGACCAAGTGTGTCATCACAGGAACGTTCGCTGTACTCCTTTCCCTTAAGTCCGACGTCCGAATTCTTTCCCCTACACGCCTGCATACCGCGTACATGAAACCCGATACTTTTAAAATGAAAGAAAACAAACCCAGTAAAATGTGAACCTCAACGAAGGGACGTAATGCATTCGGAAAGGAATCAATGCATCGTGGGATATCGCAGAGTTAATAGGATTCTGGTGTGGAAAACTCCATTCTCGACGCGACAGGAAACGGACAGCCATACCTGAATGAAGAAGAGCTTTGGTTTCCCGAATAGAGCCTCAGACTCGTAGAATCGGTTCCACAATTTCTTCTCGTCGAAGTGCTTATCCTTGGCATAGAGTCGGCCTTCTTTCCCGTGAGACAGGAAGCATACGATGAGGCTATCGAAATCCACGTGTTCTTTCGCAGCAGCAACTATGGCCATAATGAGAAGGTGTCGTCACTTTCTACGACAAGCACGGTTTAAATGCGATAAAGGTGAAGTTTTGGTGGACCTTCGTTCCAAAAATGGCCACGTGGTCCCATTCTTGTTTCTGATCGTATTTTCTCTCATACCCATTTAACTACCCTTACGGAAATGTCCTATAGGACATATTTCTTCACGGGACTCCATGATTATATCTGGAAGAAGGGGATATCAAATAAGGAACTGTCAAAGATCAATCACTACAATGCACGTTCGATCAGGTAATCTTCATTTAAACGTGTACCATGAAAAGCTACTACTAAGTTTTTTTGGGGTGCTTTAA
>CAJPEV010006139.1:0-11412 GCA_905338385.1 Darwinula stevensoni
CTCACAGCCAGCTCAGTTCTACAGGGATGGAATCAGGAGTCTGCCAGATCGTTGGCAGAAGGTGATTGACTGTGATGGCGATTACTTCGTTGAATGAACTTTTTTGCTTTTTTAAAAAAACTCGGTTGTATGGAATGTTCTCGAAACGGCCAGATCTTACCGATCGACCCAATAGTTGCGTTGAGCTTCATAGGGTTGGCCTGAATCCACTCCTCCTGCTGCGAGAGGGTGTGTTGAAGGGCGGGTGGGACATTTTTTTGGATGGGCCAGCAAGATTGGTTTGTCATTTAAATACTTAAAAGTGCACACATCAACTTACTTGGACATTGTCATTCATCATAACGACGAAAAGAAAAGGGCCGAGAACGATGTCTTGCGGAATACCGTACGGTTGGGTAAGAAAGGATTCTATTGTAGCGGGTGCACCGTGATTGCCGCTGAGAAATGCTGTCAGCCAGGTGATATACGCAAGGTCAGCATTCATGGAAATTAATTTTGTCAACAAGACGGGACAGGACATCCCATCCTTACAGAAAAGAAGACTGGATCTTACATCGAAATATACCTAAGCCCTCCTAAAAAATCCATCGCGACGGCAGGCATTGCCTCCCTATCGACAAAGCCCACCCTAGAACCTAGGGAGAAACAACTAATCTCTTTTAAAAACTTAAGTGCCGCACGCGCAGATTCTATCAGTCAGCAATCCCCTTCATGAACCGCTTGATAAAAAAAAACTACCAGAGAAGACCTCCATGCTGTCACCGAACAAATCCCTTGATTTCCGTTACCCTCTCTATGCCTGACGATGGAATGCAATTTGCTGACGCACAATTACTCCAGAATTATGAATAAACAACTATTTTTTTTGCTGCCACACGCATTTTCTGCTGTAGCTATACATTATTTCCCAATCCATTATTTTGCTTGCGCCTGTTCCGTGCCATGATGCACCAAGTGCATCTCTGCGTCTTTCAATCCATCATTTCGACGAGAAAGAAGCTTCATCATTCGCAGTAAAGGGAACTGAGACCTTACAGATCAGGAAATCGATGAACATGTCTGGCTCCCGCGAACGTGGTAATATTTTTGCGGTGAGGAACATCTCTCAGAACCTGAGGGAATTACTTGGAGCTGATGGGAATTTTCGCATTCACAGAAACAATTCATCTAAGGTACAACTTCAAATTTTAACAGTCATAAATGGGGGAAAGGAAATGCCTTAAAGCACACGTCAGGTAAATATCCCTTGAAATGTAGTTGATGACTTCCCGTATCACCCTCGCTGCATCTCTATTTTTTGGAAGGAGAGGCAAGGGAGACCGAACGGCAGTTGATGCCTCCCGAGGAGGTAGATAAGTATTTCCACTTTATTCCTTACTCTTTTTTTCCAATTCCATCTTCATCCCAGTTAATATCTGAAAAACGGCATCCGGGCAGTAGGAATGACTTCGGAAGGCCATTCATCCCTTGGATGCTGATCTTGCAAGGAAACCAGGGCAATATGAAGTCAAAGAATCCAATGCTTGTGCTCGTGACGATTCTCAAGAGATGTGGCACTTGCTTGAGTGGATGCCAAAAAGCAGGAACTTGAAGGCATAGGGAAATCGAACCGCTTGGTTCAGAGGCCCTATTTTGACTTAGTTTCGGCCTGAACCCAAGAAATTGCTAAGCCCGGCTCGAGCTTTGACCTAGTCGACCAATTAGCCCAGGTCCTTGGGAGCTTCTCTCTTCTAAGCCCCCCCCACTTCCCAATCCTGTGGACTTGCGCGAAAACTCTTAGAACGGGTCTAGTCTTAGTACATTTAGAAAAACCGTGATACTGATGCTCTTTTAAAGTCATTCAAAGAGCATTGTACTGTTGATATTCAACGTGACAACGATGCAAGAAGGCTTATCGCTTGTTATCAGCGAAATTGAAGAGGCTAGGAATCCTGCGAACGAAGAAGCAGATCCAGGACAAAGGAAAATAAGAAATGAATTAAAATAAACTGTACATCTGTTACGTATTGCAGCTCGAAGCAACTGCAAAACTCTCCCTTTCCGAATTCAATTCAATAGTTAAATGCGAAGACTCGACAGCATTACAATACTAGGGCAGCGATTTTGCTCCATCATGAGCAACGATGAACGAGTGAACCAAAAGGCAGAAATCTGCGAGGAAAGATAATATCTATGGAAACAGTCGACCTATAATAAGAATCAGGTGTGGGGTGTGAATAGATCTCCTTCGGGGCACATTCCCGGGCCTTGAAGATGCTGTTGGGCCAGGAGGGTTAGACAGCTAATGAAAAATGACATTTCCTAGGAGAAATGAGGCCTAGGAATTTATTCCAGTTTAAACAAGGATAATGACCAACAGTTCTCAAAAGAGTGGCCACAATAACTTCCCTAGCCAGGAGGGTTAGACAGCTAATGAAAAATGACATTTCCTAGGAGAAATGAGGCCTAGGAATTTATTCCAGTTTAAGCAAGGATAATGACCAACAGTTCTCAAAAGAGTGGCCACAATAACTTCCCTTGGGGTCTAGGGGCAACAAAGCCTGAACTTCCAAGGATTTTTGCGCTTTTAATGAATTAATGTGCACTTCGAAAAGTTATGTATTGCTTTTACAGTATTACTAATTTTCCCATATTCCTTCTCAGCTGAGTAAAGACTGAGCAAAACGACAGGCTGAAAAATGAAGGGGGGAGGAGCTCTTTTGTCGCTTTTTTCCAATATATGACTGGGTTCAAAAAACCGGTGACATGGCAGACGAACTGGGAAGGGAAAGAAAACGAAAGACCACGGAAAAGGAGGATGAGTTGATTATGCAAGAATCCCTGTTGGAAGCCAGCGCCTTCCAGGTCTCGCGTGTTTTATGTCAAGGAGTCTCTGCCTCGGCTTTCGGGAGTCTGGGCTTGTGCACGCGTTCCCGTTCTGGATGTGACGCTTACGTCCATGCGTGGACGGACGTGATAAAAGAGTTGCTAGTATAGAGGGTCTGTAAATCTTCGGCCGCTGGCCGTGTTATACAGGTGGCCGGATAAAACAGGTTATTTTAATATTGAGCCAATGGGATTAAACACTTCTGGCTGCAAATAGGAGGTTGCCGTAATATCAAGGTGGCTGAATACAGGTTTCACTGTAAAATATTAGGGGGTACGTAAGCAGGGAGGATTATTCATTGCATATGGAGTTGATAAATTCGTTTCTAAGCATGTCAATTTTGCACGATTTTATGTTTCCAAGATTGACGCAGCTTAGCCTTGTGGGTAGTTTTTCCTAGATGACACATGACTTAGTGCCTACGATAGTTCGTAGACTATCGTAGGCACTAAGTCCCCTATGTGATTTTCTTCTCGCAAGATTCGGATTTTTTTTTAGAGGATACGAGATTCGACGCTACGAGAAATCGTGTGAACGAGATTCGACGCTACAAGATATCTTGCGAACGCGATTCGACGCTGCGTGATTTCGGACGTAGGAGTTTCGAGGGTGCGCGATTTCGTGCAAAAGAGATTCGACGCACCGTAACTTCATGGGGTGGATTTTTTCGATGATACGAGATTCGACACTACGAGTTTCCATGCAACGTTGCTGCTGTCTTCAATTTAGCTTGATATCTAGAAAATCCATTTTCGACTGTACGCGTTTCGACGTTACACTTATTCGACCTTAAGTGATGGGACTTTTCGATCGAAAGTGGCTTCGACGATACGAGACTCGACGTCACGCAGCACGCTTATGTACACTTAACTCTGAAAACAGTCAAATCTCGTTAACTCGAATTCGGGTAGAACCGCCGATTCCGTTCGTGTTAAGAGAATTTCGTGTTAACTGTGCAGAAGAACAGTACAATTGCCCCCACGAGTCCCAATCGGAGTTGAATTAGAGTTTATTTGCTTTTAACAATCCAGTCTGCACAACAATATTAACTCAACATTGAGATGTTTTTTGACAATGTTGATGGGATGTTCCTGTTGATGATCCAATGCATAGTCAAAATCGAGGCGATGTTGAAAATATCAACATATCGAGGACATTATCCAGTCAACATTGCATCAATATATTTCGGGCGAGACATCTAGAGAGACACTCCGAAAGAAGAAGGTTCCGTGCCCCCAAAGGGAGATGACAATAAATCAACAACATAGTGACATAGTGAGCTATCTCATATTTGCAATCAGGACGAGTACCCAGTACTTTTGGAACGGTTTACTGATATTTTCTCCACAGACAACACCATAGAAGGTATTTGAATTCCTGGGTTAATTTTACGAAAGTGGCAACCCACCCCAATAATACAAAGACACAGGCCCACATACTTGTGTGATACTGGAGAAGTCCAGGATCAATTTATTTGAGGCGTCATACAGGGTGGTGTATAAATACCTCCGGGCTTATAAGCGGAAATAAAAGACTTATGACAAGTGACTTCATACTGATATCTGTTCCCATGGCATCATGGGCATGTGGATATTCTAGGACAATCACATAGGTCACTTGTGAAAAATGACGTCACTAAGGCGGCCGCCATCACGATCGACCTATTCTCCAGGACGGTCCGCTATGTCGTCCATGACACGCGGCGACATCGCGACGGGCACAGCAGCTATTTTTTCTCGTATGTGACGTTCCAAAGCCTCCAAGGCTGCAGGGCGTGTGTTGCACACCTTGCTTCTCAGATATCCCCACAAAAAAATCAAGAGGTGTTAGGTCCGGCGACTGCGATGGCCTATGAAGATCCCATATGTGGATATCACGCACCCAGGAAAGATTCTGCGGAGGACTTTCATGCTTTTCCGGTGGTGTGGGCCGTCACCCCATCCTGCTGGAACCGCGTCCCAGGAGGAAGGCCACGTCGACAAATCTCCACATCCAAAACCACTGCGACATTTGGGCGTAGCATGCAGCTACGATGGTGTTCGTGTCGCCATCGTCGTCCTTGAAACAGTACGCGCCAATCACTCCGCCGACCCTGCAACCTTGGAGGCTTTGGAAAATCGCATATGGGAAAAAGTAGCCTCTGTGCTAGTGTTGCAGCGTGTCATGCACGATGTAGTGGACCGTGCTTAAGAATGTGTCGAGCGCAGTAGCGACCGCCTTAGTGACGTCATTTTCCACAAGTCACCTACCTATGTGATTGTTCTAGAATATCCACATGCCAAAGATGCCATGGGAACAGATATCCGTATGAAGTCACTACTCATAATAAGTCTTTTATTTCTTCTCACAACCCCGGAGGTATTTATGCACCACCTGTATGTCCAGCGGTGGTCCGCTGGGTGATTTACCATTCCAGCCGGTATTTTTCCGCCTCCGGCAGAAATCCACCAATATATTGTTTGAGTCACTTATGGCCCACTACTTTTGTGCAACTTGGAATGCTTACTGTTTTCTTTAGGTTTTTTGTGTGCAACGTCAAACCTCAACATAACCACCTGCACGTCCCGACACAACCTGATGCAACGGGATAGTTCAATCCAAGTTTTAGTTAGCATGTCGAGGGTGATAGTGGCAACTGTTGTGATTATTTTGTCTTTCGAATAGGCCAAATCAGTATGTCTGAAAGCGTATACCTTGTCCTTTGCATATCCCCACAAGAGAAAGTCTGCTGGTGCTAGATCCGGAGAGTTAGGAGGCCACGGTATTGTTGCCCTGGAAAATTGTCACAACCCACGAAGGATTCTATGCCTCTATAAAACACCCGCAAAAATGTTCATGCGAACATTTTAGCTTTATTTTCATTACTGCCAGGTCTATGCTAGCAGATCGCCTTTATATAGACAGGGTAGATACGAAATCACAGAAAAATAGGACAAAGTTGTCTGAAAACTTTAATATATCCTGGATGCTTGGTAAACATTTCAGAAAGGATCAAGGAGAGATGTTCTCGAAAGTGGATCAGTCGACGTGGGGCCATGGAGTGGCCCTCCAGCTCTTTGACCTGATCTCACTTAATGTCTCTTTATGGGGACGCTTGAAATCTGTTGCGTACAATTAAAGACCTTTCTCAACTCATTGCTATAGCAGGAAATAATCAATTCATATCAATNGTGGCCCTCCAGCTCTTTGACCTGATCTCACTTAATGTCTCTTTATGGGGACGCTTGAAATCTGTTGCGTACAATTAAAGACCTTTCTCAACTCATTGCTATAGCAGGAAATAATCAATTCATATCAATTAATTTCACCTGAAAACAAACGGAGGTGTTTGGAGAGTGGCGTCACCAACTACCTCAACATAGACAAATAATTCGTGTGAGAATGTGTTCTAGACAATAATATAGGCTATGGACAAACACGTCTACCAGACACTCAGAAACGATTACAATTTGCCCTGTGAATACGTATCTATCTCGTCCACTGAAAGCTCATGCAACTCGAAGGTCAATAATGCAAATATAAATAAATATCTGCATAAAGGGACTCACCAGTGCAACATCTAGACCATCCTGCCAACGAGCCCAAATGAGAAGGGTCAGGTAAATGACACCGGTGACAATAAGCAACATGTAGATGGTGATGTTATCGTCAAAGCCAGCATGTGAAAACACATATGTGAAATCCACAGCATTAGGCAAGTGGCCCTCCAGCTCTTTGACCTGATCTCACTTAATGTCTCTTTATGGGGACGCTTGAAATCTGTTGCGTACAATTAAAGACCTTTCTCAACTCATTGCTATAGCAGGAAATAATCAATTCATATCAGTTAATTTCACCTGAAAACAAACGGAGGTGCTTGGAGAGTGGCGTCACCAACTACCTCAACATAGACAAATAATTCGTGTGAGAATGTGTTCTAGACAATAATACAGGCTATGGACAAACACGTCTACCAGACACTCAGAAACTATTACAATTTGCCCTGTGAATACGTATCTATCTCGTCCACTGAAAGCTCATGCAGCTCGAAGGTCAATAATGCAAATATAAATAAATATCTGTATAAAGGGACTCACCAGTGCAACATCTAGACCATCCTGCCAACGAGCCCAAATGAGAAGGGTCAGGTAAATGACACCGGTGACAATAAGCAACATGTAGATGGTGATGTTATCGTCAAAGCCAGCATGTGAAAACACATATGTGAAATCCACAGCATTAGGCATGACAAAGAATCCACCTCCAAAGGTCGTCAAGTGTGTCACATCGGCCGACATCGCTCGCGAATCTACGCTGGTCAGCTATGATAATTTTAAATTTAATCATTAATACTTTTAGAACTCGTTATTTTTGCAAATGCAATACAGGCAGACACATACCTGGATTCCAACGTCGTCGTACTGCTTCTTCTTCTCGTCATAGAAAAGCATGGCAATATTTATACTCTGCAGGCAGTAGGGAGTAGTGAAGTTCACCAGGTACTTTGGAATCATGTTGTCAAAAGTGGCATCGCCAAGCATATTTGTGAAGTCGACGCCAACTTTAAGCATCATGACGCCAACAGACAGCTTATCTGTCTTGAGATCGACATTGTCGCTCTCGTCTTGTGGTGTTGCACAGGCTGAGAATGTGTATTCCCCTTGGGAGCCTGTAAGCCCATATGTACCCATTCATTAAAAAAAACAACAAAGGTATCATTTCAAAAGAATAAGAAACTAGATTCCATGAGCAGAAAAAAACTNGTTCTGGACCGGGAGAGTCTTGCCTTCTTCCTCTTTCAAGTCCACTGTAGCAACTTTTGTCCCCTTGATTTGATCCGCATTGCTCCCCTGCCCATTCTGCATTTCGGAGAGTATAAATTAATATAGTCGTGACAGTTTTTGTATATGTTCTTCTGGAGTACATTAGACTGTCTTTGAACAAAATAGGAGTTCCACTTTTTGAAGAGTCATTTGAAATTTAAACAAGACATATAAATAGTTGAGAAATAGTGAAGGTCACATTTCTTCGAACAATAGGTTCTACGAAATGCACGAAAATCGCTCTAATAGGGTGTCCTATACCTTATACCTGAACTTCTGCTAAGAAAATATGTAAATAATATGACAGGAATTCCGGGACTCTCTGTAGCTACTGATACTATTGCTAGGCCAATTGCCATTAGGGTGGTAGTCCTGCTGAAATGTCAACATTTTCAAACGTTGCTGACCGTGGCCTTTACAGTAAATACAATGTGACTGCTTTATAAAGGACGCGTGCATATTTCAAATAGAACAGGGTACATTTTCCGCATATCCTCCCTCCATTTCCTTTATCTTTGCTTTTGGGTTGCATGCCAATGGATATAAATTCGTCTTATGCAGAGAAGTTAGCATGGAACAGACTTTTGACTAAAATGTCGATATATCACGATATTTGGTTTATTCATCAAAGAGATCGGCGACTGCAGCGAGGGTCGAGTCTCACTCCCTCTTTTTAGGCAACACATATCCCCTGTTTCAGAGGAGAAAATGCTCTTTTGACGAGTACTGTATCTCATAAGCGTTTTCTTTTGAACGATCGTGCTCGTCTCTCTGTCCCATACGGTCGTTGTTACTCAGTCGAATATCTCTGATCCGCAATCACGGTCCTCTGGCAAGCAAGCAGCATCCATGACGGCATATTGACCAATCTCCACAGCATCTGAGATATATGAAATTGTTGCATGTCCACTAAAATTCACCAGTCAGAAATCTTTACATCATACAGGAGTATGATGTAAAGAGTAAGCCTCACAAGCCTGACCGACATGCAAGCAGACAAAAAGAAAGTTCCACCTCATGTGACTTTTGAGTCTTCATCAGCTAGGGAGAACATAATTGAGGAGTTTTCTGGAAAAGGGGCGTATGTGCCCATACGCCCTTTTTCCATATTCGTGTCCATGTGCTGCTTAAGGTGACTTGTCATCGGATAGGGTGGTCAGCAAGTAGTTAAGATACGTATTTAGCAAAGGGGAAGCAGATTTTCCAATATTCTCACTATATAGCAGGTCAACTGCCTGGCAATTTCAATATGGCTGCCTCCATGAATATTCCATTAGCACTTGCATGCTGAGCGATTTTGGTGAAATTATTTCGTAATTTTAAACTGAAAGTGAAAATGAGGAAGAAAACAGACATGAGGAAAGGGAAAGAAAGAGGCCAAGTCATTCAAGCCTCTGGAAGGATGTGAGAAGTTAGAGATATCCATTAAATAGTTGCAGATTCAGATGATGAATACGTTAATAATGGAGCACTGCTGAGTAATTGGCGAATGAAACGTGTCCTGAATATTCAAATTTTCCCAACTATCCTTCAAGAAAGAGTTAATTTGAAATCTGCAGATTCATTTATTGATTAATTATTATTTTTAACAGGAAAGAAATGGTGAAAGACTCGTTGGAAAAAAATCTCAACAGCGCGGACATGGAAAATGGGCGTATGTGCATAAACACTTTCTGCCTGCATCCTAGCAATGTGAGATAAAGAAATTCATTAAAACCCCAAGTTCATTTAGAAAAATGTATGAGATTCCATTTTACTGATAATTAAGTCTTGATCAGCTTCAAATTAGCTATAGGTTTTTATCGTTTATCTCGAATTGCATCTTTTGCACATACGCCCTTTTTCTAGAGAACTCTTCAATTCCTTATGAGGAGGTTTCCATCTCTCCTAACGAAATTGTCGAAGTGGCTAAATTTGGTCGGCATTTTGGCAAGCAGATTGGCAAAGCTCCCTATTGACGACCATTTCCACTTTCAAGGACGAACATATTTTTCCAACCGTGAATGCCTCAAGAAGTTCATCCCCCCTCGATCTCTGATTAGTAAAAATTGTTAGCAACGGACTAATATCCATGAAGCCGGAACGTGATGGCAGCCATATATCAAGCAATGAACTCGAACTACTCTCTCAAAGGATTCTCAATGACCAATATCAACCCAGTTGCATTTCCTGCGTTCATGGTTCATATTTCTGAATTTCAAAAGAATGACTCACCCGCATGTTGTGTGGTGTTTCCAGCATGACCAAGCCAAAGACTTGATCACAGTTGTCTACTGGGCAGTCCCGAAACAAAAGGGAAGATCCAGAGCCAAATATTTTGGAACCGTTGTAGAGTGCATCACCATACACCCTGCGAGCATCGGAAGTTATTTAGTGAGGCAGAGTATCAATAGATCTAATTCATCGAAGAACATGGGGCATTTTGATAGCTCACTTCATCAATTTCAGATAAACCTCGTTAATAGCTTTCATGTTGACGGTCTCTCCAATGACCATGGCCTCCAGCATTTTTGAAGCCACTTTATCAATGATGGAAGCGATAGAGTCACCGAGCCCAGAGCTCTCCTGTCGAGCTCTATCCAAAATGTAGCAACAACGCTGCGATTCCATGTCTTCACTCTGTGCCCATAACTTATCTAGGAGATGCAAGAGTAAAATGCAATATAATTTCTTTAAATATACCAAGTAACCCAAATATTCCCATAATTTTCACGCCTGCAGGCAAGACACCCAACAATGCATAGACAGGAAATTTGCAGCATGTTTCGTATATCATGTGTTGGTGATTTTAATAATAATTCAAGTGTAATAGGATATTTGGAACCAGAGAATCGGTATTTTTTCCGATCAATGTCAAAGTAAGGTTCAAGGTTCGGTTAAAGGCGTCAAGAGGCGAATCCGCCCATTATGACGTCGCGGGTCGAGGTCGAACATTATAGTTACCAGTTAGTTTGGTACCTATTTGGAATGCCGATTGTAGACAGGTGCTATATTTCCTGGCTAAATCCAAGAATGGACCCCATCATAGTATAGCTCAAACCGCAATGGGGAAGTATTTCTCCTCTTTATCTTCTAAACCTCTCTAATTCATTTTACAGATGCTTATTGTTCCCTTTTCCCTTCATTTTCCCTCCTCCATCAAGATGGATCCAGTAAATCAGCGGTTCTCAACCTTTCTTTGTAACGGCACCCTCTACAGACGAGACGTCGGCGGCACCCCTGCACAACCACGAAACTCCAATATAAATAATATCATTATATATGCTAAACCGATAAAATGAGCCTAACCAGGACTTGTGAATTCATGCATGACAAGTTTATTCTGATCAGTTACCTGGAAAAATCATTGTTTAAAAAAGTGTCTTCGAACTTTTTTTTCACTCCAGCGCAATACCTGCGCCAGTCTTTGGTTGTCCCAAAAATCAAGATGCGGCTCAAATTTTGGAGTGACCTCACGCATTTCACTTGTAATGCTTAGACGAGACACGAACTTTTTTTTTAGTACCAAGAATAAGAAAAGAATACGTATGTGGTAGTTAAATGGAATCTGTATCTTTGTTGCAACAATATTGATCTTGACATTCCTCCTGGATAGATGTTTTTTTAAATAAAGGTGCATACCAGAAGTACCCAATATGAGTCGATTGTGATCAAAATTAACTCATATTGCATACTCCTTGTATGCACTTTTATTAAGGGAATATCTATCAAGTCAGAAGTTGTCGCATTTTAGAAGCGGTTCTT
>CAJPEV010006142.1:0-11400 GCA_905338385.1 Darwinula stevensoni
AAGGCTTCCGCCTCCGAAAGGAAGTAAATAAAATCACTGGACTAAAAGAAGTGTCTTTCCGGGTATATCCCGTCAACACATGCACAATACCGGGAAATTCTCAGTCTGTCCTCTGGGTGAGACCTAGCAAGGATATAGGACGCGCTCTAGAGGACCGGTCCATCTTAGTAGATAATTTCCAGAATGGGGGTATAATCGTCGCGAAAAGTTTATCGAAAGTGCAAAAGGGAAACATCAGGATTTTATGTTTAAACGTCACTGACCGGGATGTACTAGTTACCCCGCGCATGACGGTTGGCATTGGATCCGTCAATGGTATTGAAATGGCCACCTTGACGACGACAAAGACCAAAAAGAAAATCTACAAGACATCCAAGAATGCAGCAGAAAAGAACGACAAAAACAAAATACATGGGAAATTAGAGAAGGAAAATTTAGAACAACTCATAGACGAAAATTTAGAATCGTCTGAGTGCCCTTCAGAATACATCGAGACAGTCCGGAAAATGCTGCTTAAATATCGTAATGTGCTGGCGAAAAAATCTGACCAGCTAGGACTGTGCCCCATGTACGAGGCAGATATCCCTCTCGATACAGACTGTCCGGTTTACACCCGACAGTATCCCATCCCTTACGAGATGAGATCCCTGTTAGGAGCGTATGTAGAGGATCTCCTCGATAATGAAATTGTCCAACCCTCCACTTCTCCCTATAACAGCCCGACCTTAATGGTCAAGAAGAAAGATGGAGGATGGAGGATGGTAGTCGACTTTCGCAAGCTTAACGAGCATGTGATAACAGACCCTCATCCTTTACCAAGAATTAGTCAAATATTTGAGGAATTAGGATCGGCGAAATTCTTTTCTGCCCTCGATTTGTTGCACGGGTTTTACAATATTAAAATTAGAGAAGACGAACGATGGAAAACCGCTTTTTCCACCCCCATGGGCCATTACGAATTCGTAAGGTTACCCATGGGCCTAAAAAATAGCCCTAGTATATTCCAACGTTTAATGCATCTCGTGTTGGATGGATGTTTAGGATCCTATGCGTACATTTACGTGGACGACATAGTGATCTACTCTAAAACCGCCAAACAACACGTGACCCATTTGGAGGATATCCTTGGTAGATTAAATAGATCTGGGTTAAAGATAAAGTTCTCTAAATCTCAACTGTTTAAGACACAGATTGAGTATCTCGGATTTTTGATCAGTAACGAGGGTATTAAAGTAAATCCGGCAAAGACCGACGCCGTTCGAAATTTCCCCACGCCGAAGAATATCAAAGGCGTCCAAGCATTTCTTGGTCTGGTAGGTTATTTTAGATCATATATCAAGGATTTCGCAACAAAGGCGAGACCCTTGTATAGCCTACTGAAGAAGGACACGGAATTTAATTGGGGTCAAGAACAAGAAGAGGCAAAGAAATGCCTGACCAAATGTCTTCTAGATGCCCCTATCCTGTCCTTCCCCGATTTCGACAAAGAATTTATTTTAACGACAGATGCATCAGGACATGCTATAGGTGCAATCCTGACCCAAAAGAAGGACAAGAAAGAAGTCCTTATAGGATGCGCTTCTAGAACTTTAAATGGAGCGGAATCTAGATATTCCAATACCGATAGAGAACTCCTCGCTGTATATTATGGAGTCTCCCAGTTTAGATCATATCTATGGGGACATAAATTTAAAATCAGAACGGACCACATCGCGATTCCATATTTGGCCCGACAGAAGAACAGCGACAGCAGGAGAGCCATCGGGTGGTTTATGGCCCTTAACGAATACGAATATACAGTAGAATACAAAAGAGGGTTAAGTATCCCGCACGCGGATGCTTTGAGTAGATTCCCACCAGAGAAAGTCAAGAAGCTATGCGCGTATCTATCACCCGCTTTCAAAAGAACGGACTTGTTGCCGTACATTTCTAGGGATCTCATCGCGAAAGAGACAGAGAAAGTGGGCAACGCCCCTTCAGGCGAGCACTACAGCAGGCAAGAGGGATTGCTGATAAAAAAGGAGAAAGAGGGCCAGCGTATCTGGGTCCCGCCCTCTCTGCGCTCGCGCATTATCGCGTTATTTCACGATCCCCCGGCAATGGGACACAGCGGAATAGATAGAACAACGTACGCTCTCAGGCAAGAATTTGCCTGGACAAATTTAGAAAAGGATGTAGGTGATTATATCAAAACCTGCAAAACTTGTCAAGCGAACAAACACTACGCCCATCGAACGCCGTATATGACAACGGGCGTGCCGAAACAATGTTTCGAAGAGGTAAGCATGGACGTAGTAGGACCAGTCCCCAGCAGCTCTAAAGGGAATAGATATATCCTCGTAATCCAGGACAGATTGTCCAGATGGATAGTCTTCTCTCCTATGAGAGAAGCGTCAGCTCTAACAACCGCCAGATTATTTCTGAGCGACTGGGTATGCCTATTTGGGCCACCTAAGAAAATACTGACGGATCGTGGAACTAATTTCCTGAGCAGCATATTCAGGGATATGGCAAAGTTTATAGGAGCACAAGCTACCACAACTACCGCGTATCGACCTCAAGGAAATGGGCAAAACGAAAGAGCCCATCGCGAGTTGCATGAGTATCTAGCTTTGTATTTGGACCCGGATAATAGGCAAACGTGGGACGAACTATTGAAGTTCGCCGCATGGGTGCATAATTCGTCGAAACACGAGGCTTTACAGGCTTCGCCCTTCGAAGTAGTTACCGGCATGAAACCCCGTAATTACTGGGTTCCAATGTATATGGACAAGGCTCAGCTCGACGAAATTAAAAATGAGAGTCGAAAGGAGGAATTCGAAGTAATACGCGACCGTGCTCAAAAAGCAATTAGGAAAAATCAGGCGTCGTACCTAGATAGAATAAATACCCACAAAAAGGGTGCCAATTACGAGCTAGGTGACAAGGTATGGATACGACGTCATGATGCTGCCACTTTCGTAGGCAGAAAATGGTCTCCAAAATACAAAGGACCATATAGCGTCATCGATAAAATAAACCCGGTTGTCATCAGGGTACAGGATGACGAGAACCCGGATTGGACAGACGTAATTCACATCAGTTACGTAAGACCGTATAAGATACGACGGTCTTCACCAGTTCCCTCGCCAACACCTTCAGAAGAAAAGGATATTTTAGAAGTACTGGATGAAGATGACCCAACAGATTTAGCCCCAAAATGGAAATGGGAGGGTCCACAAGGTTCTGAAGAACAACAGTGGGAGACAGACGACGAAGAAACTGCTTTGTTAACAACTACAACTGGAGGAGAAACCCGCAGGAAAACTTTGGGTTCCAAAATCCATAAACATCCAGTAGACAAGCAAGCAGTAAAATCTATCTTAAAGAAACAGAGAGAATCTAGAGAAAAACAGGATTCTTCTGCTTCTCAGTCTGAGCAAGAAGATTCTTTCGTATCAGTACCCGATTTAGACGCAACTGTAATCCCGGCGTCTCCTGAAAGAAAATCCGGAATGTTTCAGAAAACCAAGGAAATATTCGGAGAGGTCACTGATGAGATAGGAAGATTCTTTGACGCCACTGCTGATACCTTACCAAGTTTATCCGAAACTGTCCTACAACAAGGTCATCCACCTGCCTCAAGTACACCAGAATTAATGAAACAGCTTACTAGAAGTAAAGAAACTCCTGAAAAGACATCACAGGACGAAGAAAGAGGTGCTGTTGCATTGACCCCGAGGCAGATAAGGAACAGAGAAAAATGGAAAAAGTTTAGAGAGAGAAAGGACAGCAAGAAAAAGGATAGACGAGCATCCACACAATCTAGAGAAGAAGAAGAAGAAGGTGAAGCAGCAGAGGAAGAAGAAAATGAAAGAGAAACGGAAAGAAAGAAGGACGATAAAGGAAAAAAGGCGGAGCCCAACCCACTCGACCGTCCTTCTCTACGTCATTTAGACTCTGAAAATGTGTTGCCGACCAGAACGAGGCCAAGGAAAGAAACGAAAGCGTTCTGGCAACGACCTCTGACAAGGCAACAGACACGCATGATGGAGCTCGTCGAGGCCAAGCGGACCAGGAAAAAGACAGAGTCACCGAAAGAGTGAGGAGAACTGCGCAACATCAGTACGCAGTAAACCGACCAGGAATAAACAGCGTTCCGATATTACCGAAATTATGGAAGTGTATAGAAATTTGGTGAAAATATATATTTGTATATTATTATTTGATGTGTCGAATTCCCTCACGATTAAGGAAATCCCAACCAACGACAAAGGTACGTCATCGAATTTAAATAGATTTGATAAGACGTCCCCCATACGCAACTTTCCAGGTAGCGTGGGTGTCGTATTGGAAGAGATGTATCCGATTTGTGTACCTAACGGTTATTGGACGTTAGAGGCCTCTATAGATGTTGGAGAATTGGTAACGCAATCCGATATTATCACGAATAAGGTTTCTAATCACATTGAAGCTGAGGCCCCGCCAGACGCAACAATTGATGGTGCCTTATACAGCCTGCTAAAAACGAAAAATACTGATTTGGAAAACAAAGTTAAAAATCTGAAACAGAGAATCACTACTGAACCTAGAAATTTTCCTAGAGACGCGACGTTCACCGGATTACTTCCGATATTGCAAAGAAGAAAAAGTGAGATAAAAGGAACGGTCGCTCAGGAAAAGAGGGTGCAATTGTTGACTTCTCTGAATTTCGTAGTGCAGACAAACAAAGTTTTCAAGAATAGTATCAGTTTGGCAGAAAGAGTGAGGCAAGCAAAGTTTAACTCTACCAATTCATGGTTTCTGACGCTAAGTTTAGGATTGGAATTAGATCAAGCAAATGAGGTCATATCGTCATTACTGCAGGATATCGATCGGATACATAATTTCCATTTCCCAAATTTCATTTATTACGATGAATATGTGAATACAGCACTGAGCAAGGTATTGGAGGCCGAGAACAAGCCACCGATTTATGTGTTGCCGGTGCAAGAATTGTTAATACTAATTAAATCACATCCATTAACCATTGGGACAATGGACGGGTGTGGAACGAATGAAACCTGTCATTACAGGATAACGACAATCGTACCAGTAATTAGGCAACCTGAAATTTTAGAATTGTTCAAAGTCCATAGTGTACCAATTGCGGAAGATACGTATATGGGAGCGCCTAAGTGGCATAAGGTAAACTTGTCAGAGCCTTACTTGCTTACTCAGGGCACTAAAATGTTCGCTTTACAAGCAGGCGAATTACCCTTATGTTTGCCGCAAAATGGTCATGCATTGTGTAAACTTTGTAAATTCCCTAGACCTCCTGTTTACGAAGCAAATGACTGTGTTAAATCAATACAAAACGGAGATCTAGAGACTACAATTAAGAGCAAATGTCCTTTGATTGAAACTAGAGTACCGGAAAATACAGTCATTCAGCTGGACGCAGATGAATTTGCTTTTATAGATTCTGACAAAGGGCGAATCACTCAGTACTGTTCTGAGACGAATGCCCAAGCATCTGAAAATACTTACGAGTTGCCTTATTCAGGAATCATACAGTTCAGACCTAATTGTCGTTATACTGTAATTAATGGGCCATTCCGTGAAATGACCCCTAGACTAGAAAACATTGAGATAAATGCAATTAACGAAATCCCGGCTAATATCCCAGGAATCAAATCGATTATTGAGGATATTAGTGAACTACAATTGCATTTCCGGGATAATGGCTACATTTATCTCATTGTTTTGATTATTTTACTAACAATAATTCTCATCGCGATTGTATATTTTTGTTTCGCGAGGATACGGTATGTTTTACAGAGGAGAAGACGTTTAGAAGCTATAGATTTGAATGATATGTCGGCGCGTGTCGAACTTGTGACTGAATCTATCCCTTCCCGACCCGCACCGAAGTACCCTAGAATCCGTATGAACCCTTCCACCGGAATTCTTTCCTTGAGCACGAATTGAAATAATTTCAAGACAGAATTTCTCTCTGTACAAAGCTCATTTTTATTGATGACCTCCTAACGTTTACACGTCTAATTCATCGGTCACCGAAACAAAATCATCTGAGCTCGTATTGACCGCCGTATTTTGAGCCTCATTAAAAACAGGGACGAGATCAGCCAAAACCGGAGTCGGAAGAATTGCAGGCAGATCAAGTTGAACAGGATCCAAGGACAACAAATCCGACGCCACCTCAGCCGACGATTGCGGTGGTAAAGGCGACGACGCTGGAGTCGTCGGGGGTGTCAGAATCCGCCACAGCTCCTCTGCCCTCCTCAGGTATGGCAGCAACCAGGGCTGAGAAAATAAGAACAAAGGAAACACCCAAGGGAGACATGCAGCCATGCAACAATACGCAAACAAGCTAAGTCTTACTTGGTTTGAAAGAGGTCATTCGCGGAATGCGCGATCTAACGGTTGCAAATCCATCATTTATTTCGTTGACTGAGGTTGCATGCAAAACGACTGGTTTAGGAGTTAAGTCCTTCATCTCAATTTCTTCAATTTTAGATTTTGGTTTAATATCACTTTTACGTGATTTTGGACAATACTGTTAGTATGGAATAGTTGCAAGAAAGGATCATGCAAAAGAAACGGTTACATCTAACAAACAGGGTGCAAAGAGAACCGAAAAGTACCTTTTTCCTTAAGCAGTGCACCAACCATCCGGTAGCCAAACCAAAAACCATCAGACTCAAACTGCTTATCAGTCCGATAGCCCAGTTAGAGAAGACTTCAGTTGTTATTGACGCGCCCAAGACCGCTTTTCCTTCGACAACAGTTAACGTGATATTCGCCTTTTCCCCAGAAAAAAGAGTCGTCTCAGAGTTGTCCGAAAAGTTGTTTAAAACCGAGAGCAGAATGGAAGGCTTCACCGTTGCTGATATAACAAAAGGGAATAATTAATCACGACCAAAAGAACGTTTTTAGAAATCCCTTACTGGGGACGGTCGTAGTTTTTATTTCTTTTGTAGACACCGACAGCAGAAACTCGCCAGTATCCGCCGTAGTCGAGGATGAATCAGCAGACGTCGACATGACAGGAGCCGTAGATGTCGCCTCCATCGACACCGTCGTCTCCCTTGACGCCAGGGTTGTAGATGACGACAGTTGAGTCACCTCTGCCGACGTCGAAGCAAACTCGGTAGCAAGAACGGTGACCTGCTCATACCCGATACACAATTCGACGGGATCCACGGCCGAAGCCTTGAAAGCCCCTTCGCATCTCGTCGGACGAAGCAACTCCACTTTCTGAACACACCCAAAGAAAAATCAGCAAGTTTCATCCGGTTTTCCCTCATTATTGGACATACCGTAATGCCGAAGAACGCCAAGCATCCGAAATCAAGGACCCGACCGGTCAAAACGATCGTCCCCTCGAACTCGGGCGCTCGAACCGCGTCCGCATCACACGCTTCGGAACAATGTAGGCGGCCATCTTTGACCACACATCTTCCGTATGACGCGTCCGGATGAACCAGCAACACCAGCAGAAGCACCGCTACCGCAAAACCAGCCATTACTTGTGTTTTTACTGAAAAATTGAAAAAGATGCACTAGGATCAGATCTGATCCGATTTTGTTAAAGGGTCTAAGGGAAATCACCTTTTCGTTGAGAAATCGGAAACCGAACGGTGAAAATCTACGAAACTCGCAGGAAACCTTCCTCACGTGCCCTACAAACGAACGAACCGTTTACTTTTTTGATTTTCGTCCGCGTTTCGCGTAAAAATCGATCGTTTCACGTATCTCGCGAACGAAATCCGCGAACGAAAAACGCGAAATTTACCGCGAAAAACGAACCAAAACCGCCGAAAAACATCGAGAATGGGAATTTAGACTAATTTTAAGTAAGACCAAGCGAAAGAATCACTCAAATCAAACAAAAATTTGACAAAGTGGATTTTGCAATAGGGCTTAAGGGGGTCAAGAGCACATACCTGCAAGGGGGTGCAAGGTGAACTGAGGTACAGGCATAGCAGTGCCAGACCTCTGCAGCTTCCTGGTGAACCTGAAGAAGTTAGGGGAGGCATGTGTGGTTGTTATTACCACTGTAATTGCTCCCCCATGAGAACGTTTTCCTGTGTAATGTCTTTCAGCATGGCTGAGACGTGATCAGGGGAGGTGTGGGAATCGAACGAAAATTCGATCCTTTTTCCCGCTGACTGAAACACTTTGAGAAAACTTGGTACGCAGGAGCTTTTTCTCGTTTACCAGGGGAGATTTGTAGTCATATTTACGACCACAACACCCTTCACTTTACGCGTGACCCTTTTAAGCTAATGTATTTCCGCTACGCTTGGCTGCGCCTGGCGCGCTAGCAATTATATTTCCCAATCCCGTTGTTGACGGAATTCTTTCTCAACCGCGCTCACGCTTCCTTCCTTTAAAGAAACGAAGCGTGACGTCCCCGATCCGAATCGGCTCTCTATGCGCGTCCCGTGACCGTGGCCAGCTGAGGCTATATATACAGGTGCATTTTATGTTGCTTTAAGTTGATCGCACCAGACCTTGTCCGAACGCTGACTCTACGCCGCTTTGCTCTGTAGAACGTATTGTTATCGACTGTGTGTGAAGATTAATAAATATCATTTTGAAATACTCTCACGGAGTAACTTTTGCGTTTCCTTCGAAAGTCGCGGAAAACGATTTAAATCTCCGATCCCCTTTTTCCTTTAATTATTAGAAAGAGTCCACAACGACTGATCATCGTTGTTTCCTCATTCGTAAAATAGTTTTTGGATAACAAATTTGGCGCAGCCGTAGTTTTCTTTTTCGGGGGGGTGGATCCCTAGAGTTGCTGCATTTCAGTGCACCAAGTGTAGTAATTCTTACAGGTGACGCGACGCTAGTGAAGAAAAAGGTTGAACGAGAAAAAGAGACTGAGGTAAAAAGTGCTTTCCAAAGAAATTCAATTGGTGAATTGCGGATCAACAATTAGAATTCTTTAACAACAAGTTGTGTACAAATTTGTTCGACGAAGTTTTTACTCAGTCCAAGAAAGTTAACTTTAAAAAACTAGTCGTCACCGAAAAAAGAGATCCCCCGCGCAAAAGTGAGAGTGTTAAAAAGTGACTACGTGAGCTAAGTGTTTTAGACGACCAATTCCTGTCAAACACCATGTCATTGCCGACTCCGAGAGTAGACGAACTCCCCAGTGTCCATAGGGCTAGGATAGCAAATGAGTCTCCCGAAGCTGTGGTCGGATATTTGACAGAACTAGTGAGGTTACTTCAGGCTGAGAATGTTAGAGTCAGGGCAGAAAGAGATAACGAGCCCAGACCATCTCCCGAAGTACGAGCCACGTTAACTAGAGAAATTGAATTCCGAGCCGACCAGCTAAAGAGCTACAATTCGATAATAGAGTCACTCACTCCCAACTTAGCAGTGCTTAACGAAAGTACTTTAGCTATCGAGACTACTCAGTTATCGTTGTTTGCTGCCCACCTAAAAGACGAGACTGAAAGGAGAAAAGCTGAAGTTGGTCAAGCTTTAGGCATAAAAACTCAGCTCCAGTCTAGAGAACTCACTTTAAATCAGTTGGATGACCCGACTAAGGACGAGGTAGTCTTTTTCAATATGAAAACCTTACGCGATTCCAGTACCTACAAAGGTGACAAAAATGTTGCCAATAACATCCTGGCTAATATACCAATGTTCTCAGGAGCCGAAGGCACTTGGGTAGACTGGTGGAATGAAGTCCGCCTAGCTCTAGCCGATTGCGAGGTTACTGATGCACATATGAGATCAATTATACGCCAGAGAGTTACTGGGAAAGCCAAAGAGTTTTTAAATAATGCCACCCCAGGATTATTAGATCAACCTTATCCTACTATTGTGAGAGCTCTCGAAAAGGCATATGGTGGTGACTTGATGGGATTGGGCGTGCTGAAGCTACAGAAAATATCGCAAGGTGACCTAGAGAATATCCTAGATTACTCAGTGCGCATTAAAAAAATTGGTCTCGAGATGTTGGGAGAAGGCCCAAGTAAAATAAAAGTTTTACGAATTGAGAATTCCGAGCCAAAAATAGTCGCCAACCCTATGTTGGCTGAAGAGACTTTGCGACATGACTGTCGTATGGCTCAGATCGATGAGATCATGCTGAGTCACTTTATGGCAGGATTGCAACCTGACTTTATAAAGCGATTCAGCGTGGTCCCAGTAACGTTAGAGCAAGCGATAGAGGCCGCCACAAACGTGGAAAAACTGAGAAAGTTTCAGCAAACGGCCGAATCTCGCAGAGTTTTCCGTACTTCAGCCGTAACTACTAGCGTTAATCAGACTGTGCGTACCTGTTACAATTGTGGAAAACCTGGTCACTACGCGAGTGAATGTAGAGCACGCGGCGAAATTCGGTCAAGTGTCAGTGTGAGTGGCTACACTGGAGAGCAAAAGGCTTTGCCTCCCCCTAGAGGGAGAAGGCTGATGCTCTCCCTTCCAGCGGATAACGGGATTCCGCGCGTGATTCGAGGATCCCGAGACGGGAGATCCCCGAGTCGCAGCAAAAGCCCCGACTCCAGATCGTCGAGCCCAGGTCACGTCAAAAACCAGGGCAAAGGACAAAAAGGCAAGGGAAGGAAAGGAGCAAGATCTCCGAGCAGCAGCCATTCTGTGAGGTCGGATCGGAGTATCCGGGTTCACTTTACAAAGGAGCAGTTGGAAGGCCTGCAGATCGAAGGGATTGAGGAATCCAATGGCAATGAGTCGGGAAACGACTGTTGACCGGATCTTCCACATCCCCGAAGCTTCCGGTCGTCTTACTGTCAACATCCGTCACTGCTGTCCCTGTTAAGTTCCTAATCGACACTGGCTCAGAGGTATCGTTGATCTCTCCTCTTTTTGTAACTAGCGATTCCGTGACGCGAACCCCTGGTCTGACCCTGTCAACAATAGAAGATCGGAAAATACCCGTTCGGGGATCCCTAGACGCGATTTTGTGGTTTAAGGACTTACTCCTTGCCAAGGCAACTCTTTTAATTACCGAGATAGCGGATAGAGCGTTTGACGGTATTTTAGGGCATGATGTGCTTAGAGCTGAGAATGCCGGGATAAATTTCGGGAAGAAATGCTTAATTATGTCCAGGGTCTGCATCCCTTTCTTTTCAGAGAGAGATAAAGGCTTCCGCCTCCGAAAGGAAGTAAATAAAATCACTGGACTGAAAGAAGTGTCTTTCCGGGTATATCCCGTCAACACATGCACGATACCGGGAAATTCTCAGTCCGTCCTCTGGGTGAGACCTAGCAAGGATATAGGACGCGCTCTAGAGGACCGGTCCATCTTAGTAGATAATTTCCAGAATGGGGGTATAATCGTCGCGAAAAGTTTATCAAAAGTGCAAAAGGGAAACATCAGGATTTTATGTTTAAACGTCACTGACCGGGATGTACTAGTTACCCCGCGCATGACGG
>CAJPEV010006143.1:0-11398 GCA_905338385.1 Darwinula stevensoni
GACTCATCAAATGGCCATCTAGCGGCAACTTTGGCAGTGACTTTTGGCCAAACTATGGGTCGGAGGTGACTGTGCGACCCCTCTTTGCACTTCCCTAGGGCCCCCTAGGACCCCCTACTACAATTACTTTTCAGATTTCGAATCCCAGACGGTCGATTTTTCCTCCCCTACTACCTTAAATTCGCACCTGCCTCGTTCAGTCGATGGTCGTCTGGAGCTAATTCAATCTCAAAGTTCCACCCTTGCTCATGGATGAAGCGGCACCTGTGAACTCGGATGATGAACTCAGCCGTCTCTGTGTGGCTTGGACTCGGCCGGTTCGCATGAGGGAATGGATCGAAGGCCTCGTCCTCGGGTGACCTTCCTGAAGGACACGCAAGGACGACTGGAACGAGACGCTCGTTACGACCTCTGAATTGCGAAAAATGTGACCCCCCCGGGGAATGCACAACAGACATACATTTTGAAATGAAATAAAAATCGATGTGTGCATTGGGACGATGGAGAATAATAAAAAAAAAGGTTTCCCTCTGGATTTGCTCGGACTGAATTCATTCGGTGAAACCTTAAGTTTCTGCTTCACTTTCCGGTATAAATATGTGCGCCTTGAAAGCATCGCCCAGTAGTCTAATTTCACCACGTTATCATCTAAGGCGCACTCACACTTTATAAGAAAGACTCAGAGGCTTAGGGAGAACTCGATAAACAGCACGCGTTTCACCCTTCTCTATTAAACGAAGTCTCTATAAGATTCCCTCGGTTTGATTTGTAGTCTGAACTGTTCCCAGCAAACCGGGGATGGACTAGAATGATCATACTTCGCCGTAGACAATCAGACAGAACGTTCGCTCGAACAAAATCACACAGAAACGTTTAAATCATATGAAAATCGTGCACATGAAAACAGAGAGCCAAGGTAATTTAAGGTCCTCAGTTTTCTTAAAATGGAAAAATTTTCCCCCATTTTTCATGCCTGTTTTCGTCATTCTGAGCATCAGAGTCCCAAGTTCGAGTGTGCAGTGTGGCAAGCGGGTACCGATCAACCAATGATGCTGCTAACGACACCTAGTGGTGGAAGGAGATACTCACAGCAAACAGTGCAATTTTTGATTTGCTGAGAAGTCAAAAGAAATTGACAAATCAAAAAGTACGTGTGAAACCGTCCTTTTCTAAAAAAAAAAAAAAGTCAATATCCAAAACCACTCGGAACATCCTCGACGAGCCCTTGCCCGATCGAATGATATAAATGCTTAAATTTCAAATATTTCATTCACAACATAGTGAACAAGAATATTCCTTAATACGATTGCACCAAATACTTACGTTTCTATCATCCGGTCTCGAAGAGGCTCAAAACAAGATTAACCGACGGAAACCCATTAAGCCGACAGATGAAGGTTCGCCACGACTATGTTGGACCAAACTTGGCCAAATTGGGGGAAGATGCAGCCTACAGCCCTAGAAGAAGACATCGAGGATCTTCCACAGCTTGTTTGATCTTTCTGAGGAAGGTCACCGCCTCTCTCCCGTCGATCAGCCGATGATCGTAGGTCAATGCGACGTACATCATCGGTCTGATCACCACCTGTGACAGAGAAGAGATGCATATTTTATCGACCTACTTTTCGTTCGTTGCACTTGAATTCCGCCAAACTTGTGTAACAATATTTTTTGGGGCATTGAAGGATTTGATTATAAAATCATATATGTGGGGCATGTAAAGCACCATTCCTTTGAGATCTATCAATGATGAAACATCCATCAGCGAAACAGCGTGGCTGTAGCTGCAACTGCTCCTGTTACTTACAACACTATACTTAATCATTTTTGTGGCCACTCTCTCCTGCTTTAACCCTTGGGTCCAAACTATTACAAACCTTGTTATTTCTTTCCACATTAAGGTCAAAGAAGAATGTTACCATAATGGTGAATATGGAATGGCTGGTCATTTGATTCCCTATCCTATTACGTGTAGATACCTCACGGATACCTACAAGTACATCAATCCCTCCAACAAACAGGCACAAAAGAGGAGAAATTAGCTTGCAAAATTGCCACTGAAACTTGACTTCATTATGTGACATGCTAAGGTTCTATTCATACTTGTCACAAGAATGGAAACAAATATACAATTATTCATTCTCAATGGTGAAATACACCAACTTAGATAATGTGATGAGTGACCATTCTCCACACGAAGAAAAAAGGTGCACATATGATTCAACCCTTCATGAAGGTTGTTTCTCTCTCCAACTCATCATTCTAGCATTAATACCAAGGAAAGAGTATGGAGACTCCAAGGATGCCACCATCATTTGAAGCATATTTTAATTCAATATTAAATTTGCTCATAGTACCAACATATTTAGCCCTTAATATGCTCACTTGGTAGAATTCAAAAGAAAAGATATTTAATCACCCAAAATAATAATGAACTTGTCACCAAATATTTTCAGCCCACAGAAATATAGACTCTGTCATCAAATCACAATGAATCTTCACCAAATTAGTCAGTCACCACATTTTTATTTTAGACTTCACCAAATATGATTGCACCATCAGGAGAGCTGGTATCACCAAATTTGCATTAGCCTGCACCAAAAATGTGCTCTCATCATCAAACTTATGAATTTTTCAGCATTTGCAACCCTATCAAGGAAAGGATTTCCAGTTAAATTCGTGACGGCAAGATGAGATTGTCAAATCAATCATGCTTTGGGGGCTTTCGGGGTAGGACTTGTGTAACTAGTCTCCTTGCGCTTGTGAACAAGTATGGGACTGATTTCCAGTTTCTGTGTGCTCTATGTATTAGAGTTCCCATGGCAACCAGAGAGTTTGAGGGCATTGAAACAAGGAGATGCCTTCATTGCCTGCAATGATGGCACTGCCACAAGCAAGAGGTTTGTAAAAGTGCAAAAGAATATCTGATCAGAAAACTGGAGCATTGGGAGAACTTGAAAAGAACAAGACTCTGAGCTGTGAGGGCTCCACATTTGAATGACCCAGTTTGGATCAAGACTGGCATTTCCAAACATTCACTCAGAATACTGATTCACAGCTAGAATAGTCAGGTGTCCTCTGTCCAGTGGGCCTGCTAAAAAGAAATTATTTCTTTTGATACATGAAATGTGACAATGATTTGGTGCTAACTCAATAAAATTTGATGGTCATTTCATGGCATCTGGTGAAAATAATGAGGGTGAACTTGGTGTTAGATTCATTAAGTCTGGTGGTGAAATTGTTAGTGAAGGTAATATTAATTTTATGATGTAAAGTCATTGAGTGACCAAATAATAAATCTGGTGATGAATTACTTCTTCTTCATGACAGAGTCAATATTATTTGGTGATGAATTAAATACTAATCATTCAGAAGTGGCCTTGGACATGAGAGCATAAGCTGTGACCCTAAAAGACAGGACTGCTAGAATGACTTTTCTGCAAAAGTAAGTAACTCTTTTCAAACCTAGTTCTTCCTTCATTTGTCCATGGTTCACAAATCAGCAGCAAGATTTGAACTTGTGCACCAGATGGACAACAGGATTGAGTGTCAATCACATGCATTGCTTCATTTCATTTCAGTCAAGAAAAAACTTATCTTATGGGTATACCAGCTATGCTTCATATTGACTTTGTCTTGAGTTTTTCATAACACAAGAAAAATTGAAAACAAAAGAGGACATGCCTGGTTGTTGCGGGCCACAGGTCTGTCAAAGATGGCGTGCATGCCTAGAATGGCCGACTGGGGCGGGTTGATGATGGGCGTCCCCATGAGGGAGCCGAACACGCCTCCATTGCTGATGGTGAACGTCCCTCCGTCCATGTCCTCAATGGCCAATTCTCCCTTCCGTGCCTTCTCGGCCAGGGCTGCCACACCCAGCTCGATGTCAGCGAAATTCATCACCTCCACGTTTCGTAGCACTGGCACCACCAGCCCCTAGATAGGCAAGAAAAAGGTTAACATATAGCAAGAATGAGTCTCCAAGCATATTTGCACCATGTAGAACACACCTTTGGGCTGGCGACAGCCACTGAAATATCAATGTAGTCCCTGTAAACGATCTCATTATTGTCGATGACGGCATTCACGACTGGTTGATTCTCCAGGGCATAGGCTGAAGCCTTGATGAATGCAGCCATGAAACCCATTTTCATTCCATACTTCTTTACAAATGCTTCTTGATGAGTCTTCCTCAACTCCATGACATTGCTAGAATAAAGATGATGGAAAGTTTCAGAACAATTTCTTTCCCACCTGCAGGTTGGCTCTAATATCCAAGAGCTGGTCAAGTTAATTTGAAAGTAGTCTATTTAAAGAGATTAAATCAAACCACAATTCCCATCAAAATTGGAACAGGCTGCTATGCAACACATAGTATGAATACAATTCATAATTTTGCGAAAAAACCTTATTTGATACATGATAAAACATTCAAGACTCAACCATTAAACCCTGTGAACTTGTCCACTGGTTGGAACAACATGTAAGCTGGAGTTCCATTTTCCTCTGTGTCAATGACCATGGTTCAGGAGATAGTCAATATTAGAATGAAACTTGGGACCAAAATAATTGCAGTCTGCTTCTAATCCACATGCTTACTTCCAGTGTATTCTATTACATATAGAGTACTTTAGGCATGAAATAAGTGCTAAGTGCATCATAAATAGTTGAGAACCAGATTTTTAAAATTTGCTTGAATGACAGGAGAATGGATGAGAGAATGGAGACTGATCAATTAGCAAGAATATTTAACTAGATTTAGTCCTAGCAACTAAAGATGATGTGGCAATAGATGTCCATGTGGATTTGGGCAACTCAGATCATATGACAGCTATCTAGGACATTTGATTGAACTAAACACAAGAATAATCCAGCAAGGGGCAAGTAGGACCATGGTGAAGCAGATTTTGCAAGATGAGAAGATTGATTTCAATTACAGATTGGAATGGGAATCTAGTTGGACTTGTACTACATCAGCACTGGTGGACATGCAAGACTGCTTTTAAAGATTATGCAGAAGGTTGTATAATTTGTGAGAAAAATGAGAATGTTTAATTGAAAAAGGTTGATTCATTCTGTATGCCTAGCCATTCCCATGTCTCATGATTCTGCACAATGACTCACAAAGGGGCAACAGCACAAATGTGGCATGATGCTATTCCCTTGAAATAATCTTAAGATTGCATCTGAACAATCTCAAGGTGTCCAACTATTTTGAGAATCTGAGTCTGCTTCATGATGCTGACCCCAACCTTTAAGACAAGTCTTGACTCTGTAATCATACTTTTTGTTTAAGTCCAGTCCAGTTCAGTCAAAGAACTAATCAATCTTAGCATTTCCACTGCCAGGCCCTATTCAGGTTCCCAGCCCTCAGCAAGCCAGGCAACTCAAACAAACATGGGTCAGGATTCTTTTATGCATCAAGAATCCAGATTCTCTTTACACAGTCTGCGCTGACTGATCAAACATTACTGTTACATCCTCACTTTTAGCACAGGCATGATGTTCAGTGTGGGCATACCATGTTGTCACAGTTATCACCAACCCTGATCTATATCAGGGATAGATCAACAAATGCGATAACCTTGAGGTCAGGTGCACTCTCCTAGGGGAACAGACTGTCATTCACATCCATTCCAGAAAAATATGTGTCAGCATAAGACAGATGGATACACAGTAAGGAGACTTGTGGCAAGCACCTGTCCTGCCTACTTGGAAAATAGAGTCATGGAATATTCTTCCTTGCATACCCCTATGCACATGTGTTGAGTGAAGGAGGAGAAAGAGATAGAAGGGAGGGAAGGAAAGTTGGTTATCACATACTTACATCCACTCACTCATGCATACAGTGACCCAATGAGCATGGGCAAGGGAATGCCAGGTGTATCTCATCAATAGCATATGAGAACTACTTCTGAATATAAATGATTCTAGCTTGTCATTGGTGGTGAATGTGAGTAGACTACCCTGAGCCCCATTTCACCACACAGACATCAATTCAGACTTGTCCAAAGTTTGCTTCATAGTGCTGGTGCCAAAGAAACAATCCTCTTCACCAACCCTGGCTGATACCTTGTCACTATGGACCTTCTGATTACACTCAGCCATGCAGAATAGAAGGCGGCATGAATCAAAGAAACAAAGGATCTCATGATACCCATCAACAAAAACAAAAGAAAATATCAAGTTCTTAAGAAAGACCAGACAATCTAGATTGGCCTTGGCCTTCAGCCCTTACCTCATATCAATTTCATTAAAGGTGGTGAGCATGGCATGGACATTCTGAGCATCCTTCAATCACTGCGATATCCTGAGACGCATGCGGTTCATCTTGATACGCTGCTCTGTCCTCGTTCCTTCAATGACAAATGAGTTCTTCATCCATGTCTGAATGCATGCATTTTCATGGTGATTAAACAGTTTAGAGAAAGAAAATTCTTGCCAGTGATTTTCTTGGTGGGATCCTGAGGAGGAAGCTTCACTGGGGTAGACAAGGCCGGCTGGGCCTGGAACTGTGCAGCGGTAATAGTTTCCTTGGGGCCCTTGGGCAAGGGTGGGGGTCTGGGTGGGGTTGATGGTGGGGGAGGCCTGCCTCCTCCTGCAGGAGGGGGTGGTGGTGGTGGAGGAGGTTTCAAGAAATCAGGGGATCTCAGGTGTGGCTCCTCCTTTCCAGGAGGAGGAGGNGCCACCGAAATATCGATGTAGTCCCTGCAAACGATCTTGTTACCGTCGATGATGGCATTCATGACTGGCTGATTCTTCAGGGCATAGGCTGAAGCCTTGATGAATGCAGCCATGAAACCCATTTTCATTCCATACTTCTTTACAAATGTTTCTTGATGAGTCTTCCTCAACTCCATGACATTGCTAGAATAAAGATGATGGAAAGTTTCAGAACAATTTGTTTCCAACCTGTAGGATGGCTCTAATATCCAAGAGCTGGTCAAGTTAATTTGAAAGTAATCTATTTAAAGAGATTAAATCAAACCACAACTTCCATCAAAATTTTAATAGGCTACTATGCTCAACACATGGTATGAATATGATTCATAAATTTGCAACAAAACTTTGATACATGATAAAAAATTCAAGACTCAACCATTAAACCATTAAACCCAGTGAACCTGTCCACTGGTTGGAACAACATGTAAGCTGATGTTCCATTTTTCTCTTTGTCAATGACCATGGTCCATGGTTCAGGAGGTAGTCAATATTAGAATGAAAATTAGGACCAAAATAATTGTAGCCTGCTTCTAATCCATGTGCTTATTTCCAGTGTATTCCATTACATAAAGAGTAACTTTAATTAGACACAAAATAAGAGAAAAGTGCATCAGATTAAAGATAAACAGATTAGAACCAGATTTAAAAAATTCATTTGAATGATTTATAGGGATTGATCAACTAGCAAAAATATTTAACTAGATTTAGTCCTAGCAACTAAAGACAATGTGGCAATAAATGTCCACGTGGACTTGGGCAACTCAGATCATATGACAGCTACCTAGGACATTTGATTGAACCAGACACAAGAATAATCCAGCAAGGGGCAAGTAGGACCATGGTGAAGCAGATTTTGCAAGACAAGAAGATTGATTTCAATTACAGATTGGAATGGAAATCTATTTGGGCTTGCATTACATCAGCATTGGTGGACATGCAAGACTACTTTTAATAATTATGTGTAAGGTTGCATAATATGTGAGCCAAATGAGAATGTTTACTTGAAAATGTTGATTCATTCTGTAGGTCAAGCCATTCCCATGTCCCATGATTCTGCACAATGACTCACAGAGGGATAACAGCATAAATGTGGGAAGATGTAATTCCCTTGAAATAACCTTAAGATTGCATCTGAACAATCTCAAGGTTTCCAACTACTTTGAGAATTTGAGTCTGCTTCATGATGCTGATCCCAACCCTTAAGACAAGTCTTGACTCTTCAATCATATTTTTATTTAAGTGCACTAAGTGTTTAAGTGCTGTTCAGTCAATGAACTAATCAATCTTAACATTTCCACTGCCAGGCCCTATCCAGGTTCCCAGCCCTCAGCAAGCCAGGCAACTCAAACAAGCATGAGTCAGAATTCTTTTATGCATCAAGAATCCAGAATCTCTTTACTTTGTCTGTGCTGACTGATCAAACATTACTGCTACACCCTCACTTTTAGCACAGGCAGGATGTTCAGTGTGAGCATTCCATGTTGTCACAGTGATCACCAACCCTGATCTATATCAGAGATAGGTCAACAAATGCAATAACCTTGAGTCCATATAGTCAGGTGCACTCTCCTATGGGAACAGACTGTCATTCCAGGAAAATATGCATCAGCATAAGACAGATGGATACACAGTAAGGAGACTTGTGGCAAGCACCTGTCCTGCCTACTTGGAAAATAGAGTCATGGAATATTCTTCCTTGCATACCCCTATGCACATGTGTTGAGTGAAGGAGGAGAAAGAGATAGAAGGGAGGGAAGGAAAGTTGGTTATCACATACTTACATCCACTCACTCATGCATACAGTGACCCAATGAGCATGGGCAAGGGAATGCCAGGTGTATCTCATTAATAGCATATGAGAACTACTTCTGAATATAAATGAGTCTAGCTTGTCATTGGTGGTGAATGTGAGTAGACTACCCTTAGCCCCATTTCACCACACAGACATCAATTCAGACTTGTCCAAAGTTTGCTTCATAGTGCTGGTGCCAAAGAAACAATCCTCTTCACCAACCCTGGCTGATACCTTGTCACTATGGACCTTCTGATTACACTCAGCCATGCAGAATAGAAGGCGGCATGAATCAAAGAAACAAAGGATCTCATGATACCCATCAACAAAAACAAAAGAAAATATCAAGTTCTTAAGAAAGACCAGACAATCTAGATTGGCCTTGGCCTTCAGCCCTTACCTCATATCAATTTCATTAAAGGTGGTGAGCATGGCATGGACATTCTGAGCATCCTTCAATCGCTGCGATATCCTGAGACGCATGCGGTTCATCTTGATACGCTGCTCTGTCCTCGTTCCTTCAATGACAAATGAGTTCTTCATCCATGTCTGAATGCATGCATTTTCATGGTGATTAAACAGTTTAGAGAAAGAAAATTCTTGCCAGTGATTTTCTTGGTGGGATCCTGAGGAGGAAGCTTCACTGGGGTAGACAAGGCCGGCTGGGCCTGGAACTGTGCAGCGGTAATAGTTTCCTTGGGGCCCTTGGGCAAGGGTGGGGGTCTGGGTGGGGTTGATGGTGGGGGAGGCCTGCCTCCTCCTGCAGGAGGGGGTGGTGGTGGTGGAGGAGGTTTCAAGAAATCAGGGGATCTCAGGTGTGGCTCCTCCTTTCCAGGAGGAGGAGGAGGAGGAGGTGGGGGTGCAACTTCTTTTTTCGGCTCAACTGGCTTCTCCTTTATCTCAGGGGATACTGCTTCTGCTTTCTTTGGTGCCTCTCCTAATATAACAGAGCATAGTCAAATGTGGATAACCAATTACCAAGTCACCATCAAGAACCAACAATATAAAATTTTATTGGGTGTGATACAAGATACATTAAACATTTAAAAAGGTCCCATAATTGGCCTTCAGTTTTTCAAGAAATTAAGGGATGTCAAGAAAGGTAGCCTAATGCTGAAAAGTGCATCTTAGTCCAACCAAATTTTATTTTGGATAAATTTCTCATACATGAGGTTTTTGAATTTTTGAAGAGTGACAAATTTTCATAAATTCTTTTTTCAACTATTTTTCTTTGACTTTTGCAAGTTGGATAATGGACAGTAGAAAGAGATGCTGAGAAACAATGACAGAAAATAAGGATTCATTGCTGGAAGAGCTCATGTAATTTAATAAATTTGTTTAAATTTCAATTAAAAAATGAAAAATCAAATCAATTATGGAAAATTTAGACATTTAATTAATTTCTAACATTCTTTCTAAAAAGCATGTACGAGATATGAAAAACTGGAGATCAGTAAATCCATATTGTGCAGAGTACCACTACAGACAAAACGGTTAAGTCTCCCAACACTGATGACATTGAATTATAACAGCTTCACCTCTGGATGCGAATCATTAGATCATTTAGTTTCTGGCCACAGACACAGCACAGGAGATGTCAGGCATACAAAAAAATTGAACAGGGGTCTCTATTTCTCACTGCATTCTATTTCAGTTGCAAGATGAAATGAGGTATAACATATGCTTCCATACCAGTGATACGAAGTTTGAAGAGCTTTGCTCCAGCCTGGACACTGGCTCCATCTTCCACAAATAATTCCTCAATCACTCCTGCAGCTGGGGCATGCACTTGGATTGCCGTCTACAGGATTTAAAACAAAAATTCAAGTTGAAATATTAATTCAGCAATAGTTCTCATGGAGAACTCCTTCCAAAATATGATTGATAACTTTCCCTAGAATGAGTAAATACCATTTCTTTTGTAATTTTAAGTCTTGTAGCAAAATATCACTTGATAAAAACTTTCAGCCATCATGAAGATGTCATAGTAAACACATAAAGACATCATAGTAGACAGGAGCATGGAAACTACCCATGGCTTATCATCAAGGAAGGTTAAGAAGTAGGTTCTTTGAAAATATGGAGAGACACTCTCACTTTGAATCTAAATGCAAGTGATACCTTCTCTGATATTTTGATATTTTTCATTTTCCCAGAACCATTCCTACAACCACTGAAGCAGCATTGTGGCATGGGAAAAAGAGAATGAAGAAAAATCAGAGAAGTGATGCAAGACCTCTCTCATAGGAGAGTTTGATGACAAATCCCTTTTTTTCATCACTCACATTCAAAAGAGTACTTAAAAAAATAAGTATTAACCATCTATGAAGCTATCACCATCTGATTACAAAGCAATATATCACTAAAACATCTAAAACTACTATAAGAATGGTATCTCCTTACAATAAAAAAGTAGTTCAATGCTGATTATGAGACTTTTTTAGACTGTTTTTCCTAACCCCTTCATCACAGAATATACATTTTTTGGGACACTCAAGGAGCATGGTCTGAGCTGAAGGGGTTAAATGCAATACTAGAAAAGAGAGGCAAGTTTCTTGGGAAGGTGCTAGAAACAGTACAAAATAGGAGAACAATAACAGGAAGAAAAAATCCAGCAGGAGCAAAATTGTATATTTTTCCTGAAAGTTGATTAGGTTAGCAAAAGGTATATGAAAATTTGTATTTACTAAAATGTTATTAACTATTATGAAACACAACTTCTAATCCAATGCCAAAACTGGCAGTAGAGGACAGCAGAGTAAACACAGGTTTTCCAATTAAATTTAGCATTGGTGAAGCTTTTGAGAGAAGTTTACACACCCCATCAATGGCAAACATGTTCAAGCATGCCAAATTACCAGATGAACGTTCAGAATAGTGATG
>CAJPEV010006144.1:0-11397 GCA_905338385.1 Darwinula stevensoni
GCGGGGGGGGGCGGGGGGGGGGGGGGGGTGGGCAAGCCGCCACCCACGTTTAATTGGACGAGCAGGTCTTTCCAAGGATCTCTTGTCCTTGTTTCGAAACCAACGAAGGTGTCAACACGGGTGTAGGATTTTTTTTTTTTCAGGAGACATGACCACCATAACGCCTTTCAGGGATGAACCAGGTCGTTCCAAGGCCGCTCTTTTTTTTATCGTTTCACAAACCTGATCGGGGTGTCCCATCTGCGACCGGTTGTGTCGAAACGGCGGCGCTGCCTCGCCGGGAGAAGTCGTCGAAGATCGACGTCGAGCGAGAGCGAAACGTGCGGATAAATGGTGGGAGTTGGAATTTTGGCAACCCTGTTCGTTGCCAGGGTTGCTGGGATGTTACCAGGGTTGCCTGCGGAGTCCAGAGACGTTTCTCTCACGAAATAATTCATCACGAGTTTTCCGTTGGCTCGCGTTAAGTCGGCGACCTAGCCCTAATCGGGGGTCACTTCAACGTTCGCCTTAATCAGGACCTAATTAGGCGCATTTTTCGCCCTAATCAGGACCTAATTAGTCGCATTCCTGTTGTGGCTATGCTCCTCACGATTGGACTTGTATTTGTGATTTTAAAAATTCCACGAAGCATCAGATAGGATAGAAAGAAAATATAGCTATATAAATATGTTTATATAAATATGCCTCACTGATGACATCCACTAGGAATGCGATTACTGGAACTTGGGAAGCAATTACTGGAACTTGAGAAGCGATTACTGGAACTTAGAAAGCGATTACTGGAAAAAAAAAACTAAAGATTTTCAAGAAATTGGTGCAAAAACCCGGCCAAGTTTTCTTCTTTTTCGACAGGTTTCTCGTGGATCGGCACATTGAGCAACTGAAATGATTTACTTATGTTCCATGTTCAATGAGTTCATCGATTGAAAAGCGACGATTTCATTGGGCGATACCGAGCAGTTGCGAGGAGCGAGACGATTGCCGAGACGGAGAGACGAGGAAAATCGCGCCGGCACAACATTTCTTGTACCAGATACTGTTATTCAAACTGTTATTCAAAATAAAATGCTTCATATACCACGTATATGGTACGTGAAATGTCGCCATTTATTTTCCCCGTCCAGGCTAGAGACGACCGGTAACGAACAAAAGCAAATCGTGCATGCACAATCGAACCCCGTCACCTTCAAAATCACCTTTCAAAGACCATTTTTGAAATTTTCTCGAAGCGTCGAAAACTCCTCCGGGTCGAACGAAGCACTAATTTAAAGAAAATCACACTCGATCCACTTTTTTTTTTAATGCGAAGGTAAAAATCATCGACGGGGAGCACACTCGCAAAAATCCGTCTCTGCGAAAAATTTGCCTCCGAACCGAGCCACAAGTCCAGAAAAGTCCACAAAGGTCCCCAAAGGTCCACAAAAGTCCACAAAGAAACGGAGTGAGAAAAAAAAGTGTGGGGCAGCATGTGTTGCGATGGTGTCACATTCCCTTGTCCTCATCACCTCTAATGATGTATGAAATGAAACGAACCGGCGGCGGACAGGGGTCCATCTGTCCTTCGCTTGTTTCCTTCGAGGCTTCCATCTAATTGGCCATCTTGTTCCCTGGATGAGTTCCTTTTTCGCTTCCGTTCGGTATTCGTGTAAAAAAGGGCATTAAAAACGTCATCTCGGCGAAGTTCATCAATCAAGACTCGTTCGTGTCATCTGGTGCGTGGGGGGTGGGAATGCGAACGAGGGATTCGCGGTTTTCGGCGACTCAAGGAAGTCTCGCCGCGAACGTTTTTAAAGGACACCCCTCGAGGAGACGGGGCACCCTTCGAGGAGAAAGGGCACTCTTCGAGAAGGGGCACCCTTCGAGGAGAGAAAGGGAGGAAAGGCTCCCGTGTTTTCTGCAGCATATGGCGATTCCTCCAAACTCAACCAGATGCTTTGACCGCAAAATCCCTCCTAAATTATGCAGCTATTATGTTCATGAAAAGAGAATTTGTATCATCATTATCCCAACCATCAACAAATCATTAAGTCCGTGAGAAAAATGAAGGGAGCTCTCGTTGAACAAAGGGGACGGACCCTCGATCTCCTTCATCTCGACAATCTTTCGCACATGACAAAAGCAGGCGAGCCTTCACTTCATGGAGCCAAAGCGGGCGTGCATCCAGCAAGTGCCTGGCCGTGCATCCAGCCAGTGCCTGGCCGGGCATCCAGCCAGTGACCGGTCGTGCTTGCATTGCAAGGCCGAATTTCGGCAATCGCACTAGCGCAGAATGCAATCCCGAAATTGCATTTATTAAAGTATTAATACAAATCCATTATTAGCCCTTTTCCTCACAATTATTTTCATCCAACCGCTGTCTAGTTTCCTCGGTGCTTCAAGTGACGTCACGACCCCGGTTCTGCCCTCGTTGTTGTGTGGACGATGTCAGTTTCCCCTCATTTTGTGACAAACAAACACTCAATCAATCATCATCGCTCTTTCTAATGCCATATGGCGTATGCAACTGCTGCGTTCTCATTACATTTCACCACAATTCCATCTGAAGACGGTCGAAGCGTCAAAATCGCCTGAAAATTAATCATCGAAATTTGGGGTCGAGCAGTTTTTCTTCCACCGCGCGAAATCCAGAGTGCCAGCTCAATTAGAATGCTCTCCAATTAAGATTCTTTAGACTGAGCGCGACTGAAGGAATCCCTCGACCAAAACTGTCACAGTCACGTGGACAAAGAAAATGTCCAGGAAAAAGGATTTTTTTCAACTTTTTTCTGTTTGTTCCATTTCAACTCAAGCATGGCACTTTGAGAGGGTCAGGTGACTCACGCATTTGAGATCATTGCGTTCGCGATCTCGAGTGGTCTCAGTGACGAGATTGTTGGACTGGCTTCGACGGAAATGAGGGAAATCGCTCTTTCCGTTTCGAAGCTTGGCGGGAATTCAACGATGTTCGCAGATATTCGCAGATATTCGCAGGTCTCGACCGCCGTTCCTCGGGCTAAAATGAAAAGGCGGTTCGACGTTCTGACTGAAAGGGTTAAGAGATTAAGAGATTATTTACCGGATTTATAATGCATTTTCTCTGAAGTAAAGTTGCATTATCGGATAGTGCTCTGTTCAAAAATCCACCCGAAGTCTGCAGAAAAAAGTTTTCGTGAAACGGGAGATCCGTGGAATCTTTTCCCTTCCTTGAAGGGAAATTATGATTTTGAGGGAATTATGCTAGTGGAAACTGGTTTACCTACGAGTGCCACTTTTCCTCGTCTTCGGGATGAAGGTCGCAAGAATCTTTGCTCTTCCCTGGCGATAAAGGATTTTATAGGAGGTAATCCAGTTTTCCTGCCAGTCTTTAATTGCCAGAGGCGCCCGACGGTCCTTCCACTCCCGTCTGGGGGAGGATCGGCACATTGAGGATCGGCACATTGAGGATCGGCACATTGAGGATCGGGCACATTGAGGATTGGCACGCGGGGAACCGATCAATCGGATCGGACGAATGTGCGGATATGGGTAAGCATGCTTAGAGTGTGCCAGTTCCGTAACGAGACCCAGACATTCAGCGAAATAAAAACGATGAGCGATGATAGCATCGTATTGGTTGCATCGTTCTTCAGCATATCGTTCAACTCCTCGACTCGCCTCGGATCAAACTTATAAGGTTATATTTATAATTTTAAATTGAAGTAGATGCAGTTGCAAGTGTCTAGTTGCAGCCTCTTGTAGCAAGAAACCACGTAACGCTTCCCCGCCGGTGAAGCTACGAACGAACCTCGATGCCCCTACGATCACGGCGGGCGTGAACCACGCTGCACGAGACATCAAACGCATAATTTCATTGGCGCAATATTGCGCATTCGATGTTACTGAAACTCGTGAGAGGCGAGTACGGTACGAATTAACCGCGATCGTTTTCTATTACATTCTCAAGTACGATTCCCCTCTCAGCAAAGAGCTTCGCTGGCGTTTATCCTATTCAAATTCGAGGCCGAAGTCGAGCAATTTGCTTAAAGTAATTCCCAACAATACAACCCCAACACTGTGATCCTTTTCCAATCCCCCCCCTGCTTCGTCACACGACCAACCTGAACCCTCTCCTCTCCCCAAGTCCGAATCGGAAATCGTGGAACCGGCAGCTACCGCCTCGCAAATCGAATGCTCAATCGTGCCGCTCCACGCTGACAAGCCGATGCTGTCCTCGTGGCGTCTCGCTCGCGACGGTCTGCAAATTGCTGGCGCGTTCTTTCCAGATGGAAATTGCACATTCCTTCCCTGCTGGGTTCCCATTGAGTCGACTGAAATGAAACCAAACGGAATATGGTGTAAGGGTCCAGATGAACAGCTGGATTCATCACCGATTTTCCCGTGCATTTAAATAGATTCCACTTCAATAGAGTTGGAAATGCGAGCTTTGGACGAAACTAGAATTTTTCCCACGGCTTGCCAGAACTGGAAAATACGATCAGCCAGTGCGACAAGTATTCGCAGTTCTGGTACTGCTTTCACTATTTATTAACCCAGTCCGAAGTATCGCAAACAGCACACCTGATGCAAACTTCTGCCCGTGCCTTCGTTCCGATATGGTTTATTAACGAATGAAAGCATATTTCAGCGCAGCCAGTACTGAGAGTTCAGTACTTGGATTCCTAGTCTCGTCATAGCGCTTCCGTACTCTGACCTCGTGAAGTCTGCAAGCAGAGAAAGCTCGCGAACTGCTTTTCTTGAGTTGATTTTGCACGTTGACAGGTATTGATGAATAGGAATGACCAAAATCCAACCTACGATCGAAGAGCCACTGTATTATGAAAAAAAATCTGACGTTCTCGGATATTTATTGCTGCGTTAAAAAATAAATAAATAAAACAAATACAGCTGATGCCCACGAAGTTCAGCAGGTCGATCAACAGGAGTTGTTGGGTACGCAGTGGGGGGGGGGGGGGGGCTTTGAGGGTTTTAGGGTATACAAGAGGGGGAGCCTGAGAGTTCAAGCCGTCCCACCCCCCCTCCCCCGCTCCCCCACTCCCCCCACCCCCCCCCCCCCCCCCCCCCCCCCCCCCCCCCCATGGCTTGGCAGCCACCCACCCCTGTTCGTCATTCAAATGCCTTGATGCTTGGCCCTCCGCCCCTCCTAAAATCCTGCGTACGCTACTGACCGGGAGGTACCGGCAAGACAAAAGAGAAAGCGTTGGTGCTCTACATGCATCGAACCAACAATTCTACAAGTTGAACTTAAAAACAACGTTGGCGAACCAAAAACGCAATGGGAAATCGAATCCCGTTGGAGCAAAGCAGTAAGAATCGCGTGGAACCAATAACAAAGCAATTTCATTTTTCTGGCTAAGAATTGCCTCCAATGGCATTAAGCCAATAAAAAAAAAGCATATTGCTCCATACCCTCTCTGAGAAGCAATTCGCTTTGGATTTTAATTTCCTCGTGTGATGGTGATAAGGTAAGTTTGCGCTACGTCACGAAATCGGGGACATCATTATCAGCAATCATGATGCCGTTTCACTCGTCATGCTTTTCAGCATTTAAAAGGTTTGCTCTGCGCTCGGGATGTAAAAATGAAACAAGACCGACGGTGCAGATTATCCCACACGAGAATTAGAATAAAGCGACTGGAACAACTTAATGATTTCTAAGAATTTAGTGCTCCGACAGAACGATCCTCAGCAAAGTGGAATTTACTGGCCCTGAGAAAGCATGAAATCAATTTAGTTTGCATCGGGGAAAAGTAAAAAACAATAATCAGGGTCTTCTAGGACCGAAAGTCATTACTGTGTTCCCCCAACAGAGAACCTTGTCCTGTCGAAGACAGGGATCTCCGCATTATATTTCTCTCGGCATTTTCCTTCGTGACTATTGGGCCAGATTGCGGAAGGTCTGCCCTCAATTAGGTTTCGGTGCCGATGGCGTGGAGATAAGTTATGTCTTCATGAATGCGTTAAGTTCTATCGCCGCGAATAAGTTCTCTCTTAATTGCATGCGCCATGTGTAAGCAATTAAGGGCACAGCCTTTTAATTACATGTCGAGGAGGCCAGGAGGGAAAAGCGGAGTCCGAAGAATCGCTTTGGATGCCGTATGTCATCGCAGATGATTCATAGGCCTGGAAATCTTTGTCTTCTTGCGTTTTGTGTTCCCACGCGATTCTTATTTTATCACTAAAGGGTTTTGGGCGCCTAATTCTCCACATCTTTAAATTGAAAAAATTGTGATACTTCATTGCATTCGAATGATCGAAACGACATGGGGTCACCAGTATCTCATATATCCAGATGGAGAGATGCAGTCAGTGGGAAATGCGTGTTTTTTTCATATTTTGAGACGACGAACATCCTATAAGTGCACTCAGTTTGTAAACATTGCATTATTTTGTTTTCGCAGGTGAAAAATATCTAGAGGAAGCATTTGAAGCCTGCAGAAAGAAAAACACCTGTAAAACAAGAGGAAAACTGAACTCCTTGTAACATCGACTTCATGGGAAGTCCTCCCCATCTCTAGCGGATGCGATGGACCTACAAGACGCAACGATACAGAAGAAAAGCCTAGATATTCGTCGGCATGGATGACACCACAGAGCAAAGAATCCAGACGGTGAAGCAGAAACCTGCTTTTCGTTACTAAAACGCATCGACGCAACGAAAACAAGCTTTTGACATCCTATACACCACACCCTATCGCTGAAACAATCTGAAACATCCACCAATGATAGAAACGCTCCAAGCGGCACACCCACGCCTAGCCCCCTACTATCGCCCCACTGACCTCCAGGCATTCGAAGCCGCGTGGCAACGTTCTTCGATGACTCGTGCGTGCCGCCTCGTATTCCGCCTGCATTCGTTTCTGGGCGAGAACGGTGTGAGGAATGTGCCGAGGACCGAAATCGATATCGGTGCTCATGGTGCTCGCTCGAACGGGGAAGCATCGAGTTTTCTTTTCGAGACGATGCTTTCGCCGAGGACGCTTTTAAGACGGAAAATCGACCCAGTCGTCCTAACTCTAAGGCGGTCCATGCGGTTTTCATATTTTCTTCGTTATTATGGAACAAATATGTATTTCAGATGATTGATGTCCCAAGAATGAAACATCTGGTCTTTCAGGGATCCATTTCTGCCTCATCTGTCAAAATCGGCTCTGCATTTCTCTGTCTTTACACATCCTATATTCTCGTCTCTGTCCTGCAGCACTCCAATGCATCAGTACATGAACTAGTACTCCGAGGGTGCGGGGAGTCCACGGACACCTTATGTAAGTAATCAAATTGGAAACTTTCGCTCGAAGACACGAAGCAATAAGTAACAAGGTGTTTCATTTGTCGAGAACGGGGGCCAGTAGTTTTATTATTAATTTCTATAGCGCCTCTGAAATTTGTTCTTGTAATTACTCTTCGGCGCCTGCTGCCCTTATTCGTCAACAGGTAGCCCTATAAGGAATACCCTTGTCCCGAGGCAAGTCATGACAATCCAATTTGTTATGATTAATTCAATATCCTGCTGACACTGTTGTTTTTTTTTTATATTGCCAGTACTAGATCATTGCTTCAGCCTGCATAAGGGAAATTCTCGGTGCTTTATTTTTGAAAATCGATCCGGAAATTCTTGCTCAAGGGCAGTCAGTGGGGATTCTTTTGAAAGTACTTTTGATTAAATTCCGTACTCGGTCATTCCTTGAAATGTACACCCATACGGTAAGACGAATTGAGCTCATTACTCTCGAAATTTTTTTCTAGTACCGCCAGTACGGTACCACTCAGCTCTTGTGGCACAAAAGAAACATTGTGAAGGCGAGACAAGCCTATTTGTAGTCTGTCAGCCGGCAGATTTTTCGCTTCTTAGTGCTTTACAGTACCTTTCATGATATTTGTCTGGGCTTGGACACCCAACAGGGCGACCCTCGTACTGAGGAGACTCTTCATATGCCTCGATTGTTCTGCAAAGCGGTTCAGCGCATTATTCAAAGTACTTTTTGGTACTGTCAGTGCCTCTCGCCTCTCTCGCCACTCTCGCCACTCTCGCCACTCTCGCCACTCTCGCCTTGAGAGAAGTCTATCATAACTCATTTGTGCAAAATTTTCTAGGATTGTTTCTCTAGAGGTTTTCTGAATGTTTACGGTAACACATGCTTTTAATTACTTTTAGTATCAGTTCAATACTTAGATCAGTACAATACAATAGACCGACGCAGCCAATAGGAAATTTTCACTCTCGGCCAATCAGAGAGTTTTTCAATAGACGAAGCCGGTACTTGAAATTCCCAAAATGCACCTCGATGCACCGAGTGAGTCCGTCTGCGCCTAATTTCCTGAGATGGGTTCTATTGGATTTGCTCTAGGTCGAAGTGTGTCTTCGTTAAAAGGTACTTCTCAGTACTTTCGGTATTAGACGAGCACTTGAATCCTCAAAAGGCCTGCACCGAGACGAGACCATGAGAACCATAAGAAGCAGATCCCCAACCGCACGCTTCCACGACGACAGTAGAGGACCGTTGACGAAACCCGGTGGACTCGGGTGTTGGGAGGGGAAGGATGTCTGCCGATATTCGGGCTCCTGCGAGAACGTGGGCGTGGGAGGGGTATAGAGAGTTGCGAGGGTGGCAACTCGTAATTGGCGATGCGATTCTTCGTGCGAGGCAATATTTGTGCCGTGTAATCTGGGATTATGGTTTCGTCGATATTCTGCAGAACCTTACGGCAGTCCGAGAGAATAATAGGAGCATCGCCGTGATAATACGATTCTCGGGGCAAGTGGAACCGCGTGCTTTTTACCTGTCAGTATCCGACAGGCCGTGCACTGCACGCTCACGCGTGCAGTGCATCTCTATCGGTGCATCAGCTCTCAAGGACGGTTCTAGGAGCAGCGTCGCCGAAACACGTTTTAGGGCATCCTTGATTTCAATACGTGGTTTCTTGCAATGGTAGCAGCGATATCCAGGGCAGCATATCTAATATTCTCCTCATATCCCAACTGCTTGCCCCTCCTTTTGGAGCGAGAGTTCGGAGCCCAATGGCTGCTTACGACACAGATGTTAATATCGAGTATCGTGCTTACCAACACTCTCACATTGCTCTCTTTTTCGTTTCAACTGAATTTTGGACGATTAGGAAGTCTCATGATCTTCCTAGAAAAAAAAAAAAAAAAATTGGCATGGGGGGGAGAGCTGTCTTGGATAAACCGGGATTAGGACTGTTATATATTGAATATATAGCCAGTAGCTTTTCCAAATGGATGTAATACAATTAAAGCCTTCCTTTTAAAGGCTTCTTCCTTTTCTTCATTCCACCCCCCATCAAGGCCGCCAACTTTTCTGGTTTGACCGGGAAATTTCCGTTAGGGAAGCAGGAAGCCTTGCCAATACTATAAAAGTTTACAACCTTACCCATATTGGGGCAATACGATGCGTTATCTCTAAAATCCCACTCAATGAAAAATTACGCAAACAATAAATAATTATGAGTCAGAATAGGCTTTGGGACTCACTAGGCCTAGGCGCAGTCTTCAGGTCCAGGTCGACCATTCTTGTCAATCCTCGTGTTATGGGACAATTAGGCCTAAGATCGGCCTACTTCCGAGTTCCTCGAACCATCTCGACAGGAAGGAGTAACGTTAGGCTTATGATGGGCCTATCTCAAAATTCTCGAACCATCTCGACCATCTGCGCGCGAGACTGCCTCACTGCATCCAGAGTCGAAATCAAGGTTTTGGCGCCAAAGTCGAAATCAGTCAAGATGTCCGGGGACAACGCGTCCAAAAGCGACCAAATCGATCGGTAACTGTTAGCGGATGCTTTTGTCTTACCGTGTGCCGTGAAATCGGATCGAAAACGTATCGTGCATTGTGAAAGGAAAGATCCGAGAACCGATACGAAAGCAACATCGCTAACCAGTCTGGCGATACTCCAGTGTGATATCCGGCAACCGTGGCATCGAAAACTGGAGACCACACAGAAAGCCGTAAATACCTAAAGAACCACTTTCGTTTGCTACCAGGAAATGGTGCATCGCCAATAGAAAGGGCACGTGTTTTGCTCTGCAGCCCTAAATCTTCTTTCGAGGACGATTTTGGCGTTATTTCTCGGTAAGCTGACAACCAACCGGTTATTGTTCTGGTCCTGGCAGCTTCAAGACGTCAGAATGAGCGAAAGGCGTGTCGGCTCTCTCCTCCGAGAAAAACTGCTTCATTCGTGCAGTTGGAGACTATATGGATCCAGTCAAATTCAAAAAATTTCCTTACAAGCTGCGCTATCTGAGCTAATATTCGCTGCCAGAGATTCTATTAATTTTTACCAGCTAGGAAGATGTGGCCACATTTCCTTATGCCTTCAGTGGTCGTCGCCATCTTTGCTCGCAGAGTCCTGCCAGCTGAATAGGGCGGTAATTTGTTTTATTGCAAAATATGGTTATAAATAAAAAATGGTTGAACGACTGAAGGGAATACCAAAAGGGTGCTTTGGTTATTGTATTTTCTCCGATAGTCCAAAAAACCAAACTTTTTAGAAATGAGGTCCTATTTTCTCCCCACCCCCGGGGACAAATAAAATTTGAGGAAGACAATTCAAATTTGAGGAAGTGATTATGTGCTCAGAGGGCATGGACCAAGTGGTGCATGGACCAAGTGGCCCATGCCCTTTGAGCCCATGGACCAAAAGTCAATTCCCCAAGCAGCCTAGAGTCGCCATTAACTGAGAATGGCCCAACATTTTCAAACATGTTGCTTTTCTTTCTTTCTTCTCGGTACAAATCGAAAGATATCTCTCGTTCTCGCCACTTTCCGATCAGAAACTTATTAAACTTATTTCTCTCTCGTCGAGACCAGCTCAAAAGTTTTTCTTCGTCTCAGAGAATCATTCGGAACGGCCACACGGCACTTCGAGGGAGTAAATGAGTAAATTGGGACGAGTCAATTAGTGTCCCAAAAAGATGCAATCTATTAATAGTATATATTAATTAAATATATTAATAATAAATATTTCTTACAAAAACATGAATTACGCGCAGAAAACAGAACGAAGTCGCTCCGTCCCCGAATTCTCTTCACAAAATCCACAAAAAAAAAAATCCTCGAGTGAGATTTCAAAAATGCTCAATTTCTTCGCGAATTCCTCGCGTTGAAAGAAATCGCCGACGTGGGAAATTCCCTCCGACGTAATCTCTTTCGACTCATGCGAACGCAGCCTTTTAAATGCATGGCTCCCACATTTTCTTCTGCACCCGTGAATTACGGAAGAAAATTATTGAAACAGAAATAGATAGGGACTTTTGAGGCACCTTATCTCTCCTTTCTCGAAAAACCTTTCGAGCAAACTGTTATATCAATACCCAGCCCCACCACGAGGCCCGCCCCCTGGCCCACCTAGCCCCACCACGAGGCCCGCCCCCTGGCCCACCCTGCCCACCATGAGGCCGGCC
>CAJPEV010006145.1:0-11393 GCA_905338385.1 Darwinula stevensoni
ATTGTTTGCAAAAAATTGATATCTTGTTTACGTGAACATGCTGCTTGGGCATCTACGTCTTCTAATCAAGTAAAAGAGATAGTAAGCCACTTTGGAACGCAAAGATAACATTGTTAAAAAAGAACAGCATTTTGAGTGGATAACATATCTAATAACACGATTTCATACCCTGTTTGTCCTCCCCTGCAGCGCCACAAGGACGCTAATGAAACTGTTTTCCGTACCGTACATTAATCTACGTGAACATTCGTGAGACGTGAGGCTATTGTACGGTTGAGTCTCCATATAACCTACGAAATATCAGCTAATTTTGTTTATCTATGAGTTTGAAACAGGTGGTTATCCTCTTACATCTCTGGAACCTCATCTCGCGATAACAGCAAAATGTATATACGAGTGACGATGATCTTCGAACCAAATGACATCACCCCCATTCCTTCGCTTTCACCCTCACGAATCCAGGATGTAAAGCCATCACTAAATCCCCATGTTGGAAGGACCCGAAGAAAAAGTTTTTCAAGCTGGTTTTTTAATCTTGAATAGGGGAGAGATATCCCACTGATCGCTCTCCGTTTACCTCTGAGAGGCATCCAGAAGCTTTGCATAAGCTACTGGGGGCATGCGCAATTCCTCATAGTAACAGGACACATCTTTTTCCTCTTTGGAAAGAATGACAACCAAGCTCAGGATCAAAGTTTGTGCCGCGGTGAATTCATGATAAGGACCCTACAAACATATTTCTACTGTTTGCTCTCTACAAATTTCTCTGTTTGGATAGACGCAAGTTCTGCTGGGAAATTTCTGCACCATTTCTTTTCCCAGAGAGCTTCTGGAGATAAATGGAATTCTCCCCTTGTTATGTATATTTCACATCAGGGAATAGATTTTCAGTGGCAAACGTGGTAACTTCAATTTCAAACCATCTAACTGTCTCATGCACTGTTCATGAAGAGTTGCGCTTGTTTGTTGGAAATTTCCAAGTAATTAGTGTCAAGAGAAGTCTGGTTTTCCTCTCGTTTCCCACGACTGCAACAATAACATTTTGATTCACACCAGTGGAGACTCTTTGCAGGTATTCATATCACACTTTTCCCCATAGCCGATGGAACTTTTAAAATCGCATGAAACTTTGGGTTGTTGAAACAATGAATTTTGGGCATTATTGCGTATGTGCGAGACAATACTGGACAATTGATGACCAGAGTATTCTCGCTAGAGGGATGACACATAACAGAAGACGCTTGATAAAAAACGAGGGCGATATCCCTTCGCGTTTCATACGGTGTATGGATGGAAATGGATTTATTTAGCACCAGCCCCAGTGCGTTCTCTATGACGTAGTCCAATTTTTGGGCAGGCAAGAGAGAAAAGGCACGGTTGAAGACAAAGAAGAGAAGGGAATTCACCTCAGACTCTTGTCTGCCTTTGATCTTATGAACAAAAAATTAAGAAAAAACAAGATGAAGAATGAATATTTTAAAAAAATGAAGGTAAGACTAGGAACAGACTCACCGCCACTGGATAGGAGAGGGAAATAAGGATGGAAATTGCGCAACCAATGCTTCGAGCACTGTCTGTGGTACCGATAAAAAATCTCTCTTATCTCTATCACTTAAGTGTGTTCCAATGGCAACGAGGCACTTTGGAATCTGCAGACGCCGGAAGCTACATTAGAGGTTTAGAATAAATCTGGTCTTACATGATGACTGGTTTTTCTGCCTTCCTCTATCAGTGTGGATTAATGTCGAACGGTGATGGAATTGAAATTCGAATCGACTTCATTACTTTTCAGATTCATATTTCGTATTCCTTCGAAAGGAGTTCGCACAGCAACAATTCAATTCCCTTAGCGCAACCAAATCAGTCTGACTAAAATACAGACGTACCGACTAAAGTAAGAAATTCATCGATAGGGGCAGGGACGAAGGCTGGAATCTGTTTATTGAGTCGTTGCATATACGCTTTGGACTTTCGAATAGATAAAATAAAGTGCTTGTGTGGACAGGAGGGAGTTTCTCAATCGAGATCTCATGGTTTCCTGGTTTCTCACGCTCCTCAGACTAATAAATTGAAGGGACTTGGTTTGCATTCAGCAGTTGAAAAAGTGTGGCGAGCGAATTTCATCACTGCAGTATAGAAAATCCACAAGACTCAACGTCTGACTGGGAACCATGGAGCATATTTAGGGGGTCGGCTTTACGCGTGGAGCTATTTTCTGGGCACTCTTGACGTAATATGCTGGGAGGAGTGAGATTGGGCAGTAGTTTGGAGGATTCGCCACCCCTTTTGTTTAACAATATCCCCAAATGTTACTGAAACGCTCTGAAAAATTGAAACCTTGGACTTCATCACACGTACCTGCTTTTGCTACTTACGATGACAATATGCCAACAAGTTTGCATTACATGATACTCCAAACCTGATTTGCATACCCGCGAAAATTTCACAATTTCTACAGATATATTTTCCATGGTATTTGAGTGCCCACATCACCTATGAGACTTAATTAGGCGCAATTTTTAACGTTTTCCCTGAATGAGTGCTGAATTAAATTCTATGTTTGGTATTGTAGCTAAGTAAATTCATAGGGGACAGTAGTAGAGGGTTGCTCACACCCGCAGTAAAGTGACTTTTCTGGGAGCAGTATCGTTATCTCAATAATAATTCAATGAGCTTCCTTGAATCATTTAAGTCAGCTTAAAATTGCACCATCTTCCTTCCATCTTCTGAGCCAGAGTTTTCTGGAGACTCCTAGCACTGGCAAGAATTAAAATGTCCTCTCCTGTGGTGTCTTTGGAGAAAGATCGGGCAACGTATGGGAAGTATTTCCAACTGTATAAGATATTGACTTGCTATAGCGACTACTTCAGCGCCACCTGGCTCCGGTTGTGCAAACCTTTGTTCGAGCCACTGTCGAATGAATAGCGCATCTATGCTTAGCCCTTTTAAAACGGGCTGAATTTGGCCATATCACGAAAGCTGTAATTAGACAAACAATAGCGCAAACAATAGTGACCAAAAGATTCAAATATTCCAGGCCGTGATTGACACAAGGATTTCTAAAACCAATGATGAAGTTGCTCACATTTTATATCACCCCCTTCGTGCTTTAGGGACGGGCATCGAGTTTGATATATCGGCCCGGTCGTGTTAAGAGGGTTAAAGAAAAGCCTCCTTAACGTTCAACGAATGTCATTCAAAAACGTCATAGAGATGGTGATGAAACGGCACCTTGACTGAGCCCTCAAAAGCTGCTCATCCGCGAACACTGAACGTCGGGTCAGCCTCCCACCATCGGCCCAGCTTCTGTCCATCAAGAAGCGGGCGAACGCTATCGATGTTCGATAAGTCCTCCAACTAGCAATGACATTCTGCCGCACCTGCCACGATCCCGCTCGTGCCGACGGAGGCCCACCATCGGGCTGAAAGAAATGTGCTACCTGGGATAGAGCATGTCATAAACAGTTGAAACTATTTTCATTATATTATCTTTACTATTAATATTAACCACCGCAAACAGCAAATGGAACCTCCTGGTTCCATTGCAGAACATGTAAACCAGGGCCGCTGTGGAGGCCGTAAGGTCAATACAATACACTCGTAGATACAATCTGTATCTCAAAACATACTCTTTATTTGGGCTAAAATGCGCCAACATATCATGCCCCACCCTGTACAAAGTTGTTTCGAGCTTAATAAACGAAAGTCATGAAAGTTGGACCTTACGACACGGCTCCTGCCTCCATATGAGGACACTCACGAAATGCAGAAGCATGCACAGATTCCCTCTGGATGATTCAAGCAATTTTCTTGGGGACTTGTCCCTGGTTCAGAGTCCATGCTAAGACACAATGTCCTTGCTCAATGGCTGGAAGTAGCACTGGCTTTAACATATAACCAGGGCTTGGGACTTTCTTTTGTGTCGGAATCCCGCAGACAGCAAGTTTTTTCATGAGTTCTCATCAAAAAGGAACACATCGTCATCACTGACGAGAATCATGTGGTCTCCATAATGATCTTCCTTAGGTGCATTTTCTTCATCCTCATGGTCAACACCAATTCTCCTTGAAATTTACTTCACTGGGTGTAACGGGTGCACTAATCTCCTTTGCTCACGATGAAATATCCTGCATCATCCATGGAATCTTGCAATTTCATGTATGCTTGAACTGGACTTCCTGCCTTGGTCTTGGTCAAGAATGGAGTCTTTCACGCCAGGAAGAGATTACAGCATTATTCATTATTTATACATTAATATTCATATTTCAATTCATAATTCATTCATGTTGACACTATTGTTAGACCAGGAGAAGGTAGACCCAAGCTCCCAGTATATTGAATATAATACCCATGGAGCGGACTTTCATGCTCTATAAATATGGGAAATATACGCTTGCATGGTGTATAATAATAAATAATAAAAAGTTACAAAAAACATGTTTCAATGGATAGCAGGATACATATCTAACATGCTAAATTGAAGAAACGCCATTCGATTCTCTTCATCTATAATGATCACACTAGAGGAGCATAAAAACTGCCAAAAGTAAATAATCATATATAGCGTGAAAATCCACTTCCTAATAATACCTCTTTCTGTATTCCAACTTGGACGTATGCTTCTGATGTGTATGCGATGGTTCCTGTTTCTGAGTTCCTCCTTCTGTGAACCCCGACAGTATCACCCATAAGAGGAGCAGCATCTTTTCCCAAGTATGGCAGAGAATATGTATGCTTCGGAAGGGAAAAAAGATGCCTTTTTTATAATGGACTTGATACTTTATTTTACTAGGAATACTCATGACTTCCTGTGAACTTACTCTCATTGAGACTTGTGATTTGGGAGTAGCAAATTCTCTATCATCCTCATGGTTCTGGCTACTTACGTTAAGAACCTGGAATGAATGTGACAATGAGTTTACATGAGACTGGAGCTGAGTACAGAGACTACTTAATGGCGACACTTGATAATACTTATCTTGCATGCAATAGGAAGTGACTCACCATCATGCTTTCGTTTCCGCTAATGCTGACAGTTTCAGACCCAGGAACTTGCTTTCGTTTTTCCCCTGGTGACTAAACGAGATAGAAATTTATTTCCATTGTTGTTGAACATATATGTCTACTTAAATATTTGGACGGGACATACTCTCGGATTACCTTAAGTAAAGGTCCCGGCAGCTTTGGGTTGGGCTCCTGCAAGTGTTTCCACAACCTGGAAAGGCATGACAAAAAAAAACTACTTGATGAAAACAATACGAAACCCTACTGAAACTCGTAGAAGAACTAGCAGGAAATTTGACCTATTGCCCCCCAGTGCAGCTGAAACGACCAGAGCCACAGCAACGACCGTGATCACCAAAGCAGCCATAGAGAAATACTGATCTGCAAAGGAAAATTCAGCCACGATTTTGAATTCTCTCAGTTGAATTTTGAGATGCATTAGATGATTTTCTCAATGATGGAAACGGCATTGTGCCGATCATGATCATGAAAACATCAATGAGTTTATTTTCCTTGGTTGCTTGAAATTGCCTAGGATGGTCTAATTTTTCCTTCATTCAATGACAGGAGGCGAGGTAAACGTCAACATTTGTTACGAGGGAAACCTTCCATAAGGAAATAACGACAGTAACAATTCTGTTTCCTCAAAAGCACGAAAAACTAAGAATAATAGGATAAACCCAATGCCTCCAACTTTCTGACCTTTCAGTGTACCCACGATAATCTTATCCAAAAAAAAAATCCCCCCCCACTTCCCACTCTATTCTTTCCTCTCGCTTTTGTTTCCTGTGCCTAACATACTGTAATGTTGCAAATCTAATAAGGGGACATATACTTAATTTAGTCCCATTTTTAGGAGAAAAAGAACATTTGCCCAAAATGAAGAAAGAAATGAGGTTGTGGTTGGATTGGGTTGAGGTTCAATGGTAAAAACCTTTGAAATTTGGTTTTCACATTACTACATCTTGTGGAGTATGAGTTAATAGTGGAGGAGGCGTGGTTCAAATAGGGGCTTCACTCAATAGGGCAGTGGTGCTCAACCTTTTTGGCTAGACGTAGCTCGTTCCCACAGCCATCGCGGGCCATATGGAGTCACTAGTATTGTAGGAGACTATTTAAAGAAAACCTGAAGGTATTTATTGTGGGTTTGTGCCTCGCGGGCCACTTTTTGCCCTAGGGGCCACAGGTCGGGCACCGCTGTAATAGGGTGAGGATAAAAGTGTTCAGTTTCCTTGATTGTAGAGGCTGCGTTTGGCTCCCCATCCATGGTAGGTTCGGGTGAGACAAAAGATGTGATTCCCCGCGTCTTATCCGACAAATGCTTCCAAAGCGGGAAAAAAGGTCATATAAATAAGTAATAAAAGAATTCACCATGGGCAGAGAGTATTATTAGAGACGACACTCCGCTCGAATCCCATTCATTGCCTGAGTCGGAATGTCACTATCGATCCTCCACCTAGCGTGCGCACATCAACAATTCCTCCATGGCCGAGCTGCGGACTCATCGAGACTCGTGTGTTACGTTGAGGGATCCCCTTTGGGTCGAATCCCAGAATGAGTCGATTCCCGATTCCGCTGCCATGAAGAGTTGATGATAACAAGCCACCAGATGTCTCTGTAACATTTCGCCCCCCCCCCCCCCCATGTCCTACCCCTCGGAGTGTCGCCTCTACCCGGCAGCACACAACATTGGGCCAACATTGGCTATCATGCGGTATACAAGTGATGGTCCGGCAAGACTCAGATGATCATATCTATCACAATCGAACTCATTCTTGAAGTGGAGCCAGACGTAGCCTCGGCAACCTGTAAATACTAGACTCCTTCATCTAAACCCTATCCAGAGAAACCCAAATTAAACCATGCTTCCTCCACTATTTACAGGAGTCTCCTTAGACTGCTTAACCTGTTTGAACAAATGATTTGAGAAATTCGAGAGTCTTCCCTTACGTTCTCTATGGGAAAAGCTCAAATACCACGTGAGAGGTACTGGGGTCTTAAATTAATGTGACTCTCCGATACCACTGAAATAGCGGCTACGAAGGCGCCATCTCGCTTAATCTGTGGGAAGCTTTTACTTCAAATAACTGAAATAGATGTCTCATCCTGAGTCGTTCGCTGCCACCCTAGCGCCGATATGGGGCCTACATGGGCAGCCCACTGCGATGTGGGCGCACGCTCCCCCACTCGCAACCAATGTTGACCCAACATTATGATCTGCCGGGGGAGGGATCAGCATTGGGAACCAATGTTAGACTCGCATCGCAATTGTGGAATTCCAACATAGGCCCAACGTTGGCCCAACGTGGGTGCGCTACTGGGGAAATTTCAAGGCATTTTCCCAGAGTTTTTCAGTAAAATACTTGACATCCATCATTAATACCGTTATAGATGAATACAGAGTGTGGCATACGTTACCCTGTCCGAAAGCAGAAGCATAACAGTGTGACATCATTCGTTATCCAAATGCTTATTACTGATATGCATTCCTCTGTCGCAAATGCATGAACTGCACATTGAGAAGGGAATTTCTCTAAGATGTTCTAACCGGTGTCGAAGTTGATTTGCACAATTTTGGAACCTATCCAGGATGGAACTTCCGGGGCAAGTAATTTATGTCCTACCATGTATTCCTTAATTGGCAAACGCTAGTGATTTGTGGAATTCTTGAAACATTTGTTTCCATTATGAGAGATGGCCTGATTTGGGACTAAAAATCGAAGTATCATTTCAGCGATTTCTGTTTCTTCCAACACGAATGCATTTCAACCATTCCTCAAGTATGCAATTATGCACGATGTCATTCGTCCGAATGGAATTCGACATTTTGGCGTGAATGGGAGGATAACTTCTGCTCTAGTCAATCAAGCTGATCAAGCATGATTGGCAAGAGCAAGCAGATTAGATAGTTATTGATGATATCTTGAGAAGAAAGGTACAGATGCATACTAGTTGAGCAGGTAATGTGAAGTCAATTCATTAATTGAGGAGTTCTCTGAAAAAGAGCCTATATGCAAAATATGCAACTCGAGAAATACAACAAAATCCCCTCAGTGCTCATCTGCCACCAGTCTAAATCCAGTTTTCAGTTTTATGATATTCTTGACTGGTCTTCATTTAAACATTAAGCTTCAACAAATTTTTCCCCTTGAAGTTGCCCGAATGCAAGCAATGAAAAATGAAAAATATATATATTTTTCCACATACGCCCTTTTCCTTATTCCCACTATTCGAAGTTTTTAATTCTTTCTTTCACCTGCAATTAGAAAATATTTTCTTCTTTGCTACAAAAGCGTCTAAACCATCTCAATAACACTTCATCGAATTGAAAGTCGTCCAACGCACTGCATGAGCAGGGATATGGAAAAAGGGTATAGGGCACTTTCGCCCCTTTTCAACGAACTCCCCAATTATTCCCTGTGTCTTTCATTGAGATTAGTTTTCTTCACTGAACCAATTTAGTTTTATGTATGGTATACGTGCTTAGTGGGTCCCAAAGCAAACATGTGTCTCCCAGGAATACTTTTCATGGGATTCCATTGCAAAATGGATAGAATGGTCTGACATCAGACACCTTTTCTGAGCGGGTTCATGGCGATGCCGACAAGAAAGCTTGCAGATGAAAGGGATGTGATGTTCAAAAATGAACTTGATCATGCATGGGAGTTTTGAACACATTGAACACATTTGCATTGGCTCTCAGACGTCGATAGGGAGGGATCTATTAGATTTTGATTTCTATTTGTGCACTTGGCTTCCCGGAACCACTTCTTTTGCAATCTGCAGTTAAAGTTTCACAACTTCAATTCCACTTTAAATTAATTTTAATTTTATTTCCAATCCATAAAGGTTGCATTGAGAGAAGGAAAGTACCACCTGATTTTGATTCAAACACGATCTTCTCCCAGCCCATGCCACTGCCACTTCCAGATTCTCCATTGGCCGAGATGGCGAATTTAAGGGACTCGTTGGACTTCAGCCCAAAAGTGGTGGTTTTCTTCGAAACGACTTGCCAGTTAATGTTCGAATCACAGTTAGGCCAAGCCGGATGAGAAGAGCACCAAAATACAGTGAAATTCGTCGTCTTCTCCTCTTCCAGGGCTCTCCATTCCAAGATATACTCCCCGTCATGCGTAGAGGTCTTGTTTTGGATCGTTGGACAAGGAATTCCTATATTTGTTGTGATAAGATGTCTTGTTAGCCGGTACTTAAAATATTATTGCGAATCTTTGAAGAATAAATGCTGAGGAACCCCTACTGTCCATTTCCTTGTCGACTTCAATGATAGACGGCTTCCGAGAAATTCCCATTTCGTTGCTGGAAACAATGTGGAATTTGTAGGCTGAGTTGGTGCTCAGGTTTCTGAAGACGGCGGACGTGTCCGTCACAGATATTGGTTGAACCCTCTTTCGTGTCGATAATTCTAGCCCTTCGACCTGCATAACACGAACGAAAGTCTTCACTAAAAAGCTTTCTACAACTTTCCCATATGAGGGAAATTGTTTTTTTGAAGGGAAGAGAAGGCGTACTCCTTTCTCAATCCCAAGAGCATGTGCGAAGTTTAGTTTACAACGGATGCTCTGGCCGACAAATTAAAGGCTGAAAGGAATATTGGCCTATCTCTAAGAAATTCTCAAACAGAGATGACAAAGAGTTAAGTGACCATGTTCTGAAGATTTAGAAGTAGCGCATGTGATGGATATAAATAATTTTCATATATAGAACTCCTAAAGGTTAATTATGTTTAGGGAAAGGTAGCCCTGCGAATTAGACTTATTTTCCCTTTTCTTGGTCTATTTTGCAGATAAACCAGTTTTCCTTCAAGCACCTAAGTATTGGCAGTTGTGTATTTCGAAATATTGAGTAAGACTTAGATCTGCAAGTGGCAATGAAAAGAGTTATATTGTTAAAAAAAAAAAAGCTGAAAGCTGCTGGGTGGTATCTTAAGCTCGGCCTTTATCTCTTATTCACATGGTTGCTCTTACAGACTATCCGATCCAACCTTGCTACACTTTCAATCCTCCAAACGGGTCATTGAATGTCATCTGTCTTCCTCTCACCTGATGGAGGAGATGATTTCCCTTTGCCCTCTCCGCCAGACGGTGGCCTACCACTCCTGAATGGAGGGGGCAGACAATACATTTTCATAAGGTGCCTAACAAGTGCAGGAAAACCTTGGTCCGCCACTGGTAGCCTCCGAGCCCCTTTCCCAATGTTTTTGACAGCACGAAATTAATGAGCTACATTAAAACAGCCTATGTCGGTGTAGCAAAGTTGGACAGGATAGACCATTTATTTTGTCTTTTATTTACATTCGTTTGTCTTATTTGAAATGATCTCACCAAGTAAGTGAAGTTGTCGGAGTAATGTTCCCAGTCGCTCAACGGGATCCAATAAAGGGAGATATTCCTGAGACTATCATCAATCCGCTCTACGTGGAAGCTCCCAAGCGGCGTATCTGGGCTCCTGTCTGGAACTATCAAATCGACATATAAAGGGTCAGATGAATAAATGTAGCTCTAAATCGGCGGAAGACGGGCAGAGGTAAAACAGGATACATGTTTGACGTACCTTTTGGCTTGGTTTTGCCTTTCACCCTAGAAGAATTGGACCAGAGATCAGAGAATTCTGCTCCCTCGACAATGGCCCTTATCGTGACTTCATAGTTGGTATTCGGTATGAGGCCCGTTAATGTATAATTCCAGGACTTTATATTGGACGCTCCTGGGATCGTATAATTCGCCACCTGGATCACAATGTTTAACCTATTTTGAATCCTACTATGGCCGTCTGAAGAAGTCAATTAGAAGAATGCATGACGATGGTTTTCATAAAACTTTCCCTTCCTTCAACCTCAACCCCCCCCCCCCCCCCCCTTCTCTACGGCACTCACTGACGTTAGGCACAGGCCTACCTGTTCTCGTTCAAAAGAAACTCAATCCGCCACTTACGGGCCAATCGATTTCCTTTAGCGTTCATCATCCTAAGTTCCTCCAGGTCACTGTAAATTCCATGTCGATGGGAACTCATTTGCTTCTTCTTTTATACCTTCATTATTTTCATTTTTATTTTCTTGTCATTTTCATCTTAATGTTTTCCTTGCCATCTCAAAATCATGACATAAAAGTTAAAATAATAGTGTACAAAAAAGAGGAAGCTGAAAGCTATTAATGACGCCATGTCATTTGTAGCATAAGGATAACCAATTAACAATTGTAAGTATGCCGTTTAGTGTTTCATTGGTGTATTCAATTCTTGTCTATGGTCGAGGCACTCTTAATAGCATATCAATCTCCAAAAAAGTAGGAGTAATAGCAGCCATATGAACCGCATATGCCACTTGAGAGTTTTAACGCTAAAGATGGCTAATATTAAAGATCGTTGTAGGC
>CAJPEV010006146.1:0-11391 GCA_905338385.1 Darwinula stevensoni
ACGAGAAGTCTAGATTCACTTCGAAACTCGGGCCTTACAGGAACAATAATCTTCTCGTTGAAAGCTTATCCTTGGGAATAAAAGTTGTCTAAGATTTATCGTATCAAGAAGAAGACGTTCTTCTAGAGTCGCGACAGAGTCTTTTATTGATTTCTCCCAATAAGGATAACATAATTTGGCGCAGCCGAAGTTTCCTTTTTCGCCCGGGTGAGTGCTTACAGCAAAGCTAAGAAAGCTAGAAAGTGTTAAAATAGCTAGAAAGTGCTTCGAAGAAAATTAGTAGAAGACTAAGTGCTCCAGACCTCCGCAGGTACACGCGAAAAAGTACCTTTGAATACGGCGTCTGTGAAAAAGTGAATTTAGCAGTGAACGTAGGGAAATTTCTGCTATGGCATCTGGCACCGCCGCGAACGTCTCATCGCTCGACATGTCGCGAGTATTAGATGTGAACGCTGTCGTGGATAGGAAACTCCTCGAAATGAATCCCAAAGAGCAGGCCAAAGTTGCTGCTACGCGAAAGAAGGAATTAGAAAAAGAGATAGAGCAACTGGAAGGTCAGCTTAATGCAAACCCTGGCCCTGCCCAAGAAGTGAAAGATGCGCTAAGAAAAAGAATTGAAGATATACGAGCAGCTGATGGCCCATTGGCCACGGTAACGACGATATTGGAAGTTCTCGAGCCAAATCTCATGGAGATCAGTCTCCATGAGAAGGCTATCGATGACTCCCAATTATTGTTGTTTTCGAAACAGCTGAAAGAAGAATTAAAAATTAAAAAGCGTAACTTCGCAGACGGCATGGGTATCAGACAGGCTCTGGTTGCAAATGAATTAAGTCTTGATCAAATTACGGAGCCTAGCGCGGACGAGGTAGTTTTCTATAATGTTGAGCATTTAAAGAAGTCCAGATTGCCTAGCGTAAGTACTCAACAGGCTTCGATCGCGATGAATCAAATTTCGTTTTTCGATGGAAGTGGTCCCTTGAATTGGCAAGAGTGGTGGGCAACTTTTCAAAGTGCCCTGTACGATGGCGTTTATTCGGACGAAAGTATCCGTTCAAATCTGTTGAGCAAGCTTAAGGGCGAAGCGCAGATCTATGTGACGTCTATCCAAGGGCTGACATCAGCCCATTACAGAGTAATAGTGAAGACGTTGCAGGATATGTTCGGGAGGAGAGTGCTGACGAATCTGATGAGGAACCTCAAGAGAATGAGACAAACTCCAGGGGAGCAAGTCCAGACTTTTGGGGCCCGAGTTAGACGAGCTGGCAATTTCCTCTTGGGCGACGCCCCGGGCAATTTAAAAGTGATCCGCCGAGAAAACCAACCTGCAGCCCTCCTGCCTAATCCTTTTTACGTAAAGGAATGCTGGGAGTATAAAGGCAAGCAGGATTTTCTGGACGGATTCTTGCTTTCAACGTTTATGGACGGTCTTGTTCCCGAAATCGCCAACGCGATACGAATTACTTTTGATGATTTCGAGACCGCCCTGAGATTTGCGATCTCTGTGGAGGATCGACAGAGGGATCTCGATTCCTCTCGATCCTCCGCCCTACACCAACTGTCCCAACCGCGTCCAAAAACCCCACCAACCGCGTATGGTGAAAACGCTGTGCCGGATATTCGTTCCGCGACGACTTGTTACAATTGTGGCCAAAAAGGTCACTTTAGAAGTGAGTGTCGCGCACAAAGCAAGGCAACGGCGAAGCCAACGACGAGAAAATTGGTGTATTTAGCCCCCGAAAGGGAAGGCCGTGCACCGAAGTTTGCGAACTCTCAGAGAGGGCGCTCTTCTTATCGCGGAAATTCACGCGCTAGGGGTCGAGGACGTGGTGCTGCGCGACGTTCGGTAAATTTCGTAGAGGAAGGTGAAGATTACAGTGAAAATGCAGAAGAGGAAGAAGAGGAAGAAGAACTCCTGCCCGAAGGCTACATCGACGAGCCTGCGAGTCAGTATTCGGGAAACGAGTACTGACCGGAACTTCAACAGCTGTCGCCACGAAGTTACCGGTCATCCTCCTAGCCACTGATGCCACACGCTATCCTGCGAAATTCCTTCTGGATTCAGGTTCGGAAATTTCTCTTCTTTCCCCCGATACCCTAAAATCGGAAGTCACCCCATTAGCTTCTAACATTTCTATTGCCACAATTGAAGGTAGGGAAATGCCGGTTGATGGAGTGTTGTATATTGCATTGTATAGTAACAGTAATTTTCTAACCCAAGCGCGATTCGTTATTTTCCCAATGAACGGTCATGAGTTCGAGGGGATTCTTGGCTCAGACGTCTTGAAGGTATTACATGCAAAACTTTCGTACGGAGATCGGTGTGTACACCTAAACGAGATGCGTGTGTCATTCTTGACGGAAACAACTCAGAGACGTAAAGTAAAATGTTCTCGTATTTGCAATTTAGAAGAGACGGAATCATTTAGATTGTACCCGGTAAATTCAGTCAAGATTCCAAGAAAGTCTCAAAAGCTTCTCTTCGCTAAGCTATCAGATAAGGCAGCTGAGAAAGTGGGTACACGTACCTTGTATGTGTCAAACGGCCTCTGTGGTCACCTGATAGTAGCTCGAAGTATATCCCGAAAACATAAAGGAGCTTATCCTGTTCTGTGTCTTAACGTAGGCGACGAAGATGTTGATCTATCACCTCAACATACGTTGGCAATAGCCACGTTTGGAGAAATTATTGATGTTCTGGAACTATCTGGAGAACCTCCATTAGTTTTAGCAACAAAAGAAGTTACTCCGAGATCAGCAGACAAAGAGAAATTAGAACGCCTACATGGGAAATTAGAAGACAAGAACTTGATTCAGTTAATAGATGAGAATATTAAAAATTCCGAATGTCCAGAAAGATTGACACAACCATTGCGAACCCTCCTGCGAAAGTATAGAAACGTCCTGGCTAAGAAATCTGACCACCTAGGGTTGTGTCCGTTATACGAGGCGGATATACCCTTGGATACGAAAAAACCAATTTTTACGCGTCAGTACCCTCTTCCACATGGAATGAGGCCAAAGGTCAATGAATTTGTCGAGGACTTGCTTGAGCATGAAATAGTCCAACCATCAAAATCTCCATATAACAGCCCCACGCTTATGGTTAAGAAGAAGGACGGTGGGTGGAGAATGGTTGTGGATTTTAGGCGTCTTAATGACCATGTAATTACGGACGCGCATCCCCTTCCCAGAATTAACCAAATCTTTGAGGAATTAGGCAATGCCAAGTACTTTACAGCTCTTGACTTACTTCACGGATTTTACAATATAAAGATTCGTGAAGAGGAAAGATGGAAGACGGCGTTCTCGACGCCTATGGGACATTACGAATTTATTCGTTTGCCCATGGGACTCAAGAATAGCCCTTCTATTTTTCAGAGGCTGATGCATTTGGTATTAGATGGGTGTTTGGGAATTTACGCTTACATTTACGTCGACGACATTGTAATATATTCGCGGACCGCCGACGAACATTTCACTCATTTATCTGACATTCTACAGCGTCTAGAAGAAGCAGGTTTGAAGGTAAAGTTTTCCAAGTGCCAGTTGTTCCGCACTCAAATAGAATATTTGGGATTTTTGATTAGTGAAACCGGAATCCGAGTAAATCCCACGAAAATTGAAGCAATTCAAAATTTTCCCATTCCTAAAGATGTAAAAGGAGTACAAGCCTTTTTGGGTCTTGTAGGATATTTCCGGTCATACATTCAGAATTTTGCACTTAAAGCTAAACCGTTGTATCTTTTACTCAAGAAAGACACTGCTTTCTCATGGCAGAAACCCCAGCAAGACGCCGTAGAATGTTTGAAAAAATGTCTCCTTACTGCACCTATTCTATCTTTTCCCGATTTCGATCATGAATTCATACTAACCACTGACGCTTCAGCTATTGCTGTCGGTGCGGTACTAACCCAAAAGCCTGGGAAACGCGAGGTTTTGATTGGATGCGCCAGTAGAACCTTAAATGACGCAGAATCTCGGTATCCTAACACCGACCGAGAATTACTGGCAGTATATTATGGTGTGTCACAGTTCCGATCGTACTTATGGGGTCATCCCTTTGTGATCCGTACGGACCACATTGCGATACCTTATTTAAGCCGTCAAAGGCAGAACGACAGTCGTAGAGCCATTGCCTGGTTCATGAAACTTAACGAATACGAATACCGCGTTGAATATAAGAAGGGGCTCTCAATACCCCATGCTGACGCGTTGAGTCGTTTTCCGCCAGATGGCAAGAACAAAAAATTGAATGCGTATTTATCACCAACGTTGCTGGAAACTAATCTAACACCATATGTTTCTAGAAGTCTTTTGCAGAGAGCAACAGCATCGCTCAAAGGGAAAATTCCTTTCGGATCAGAATTTGAGATCCAAGATGGCGTCTTAATGAAAAAGACGATACAAGGACAGCGTGTTTGGGTACCCCCTTCCCTTAGAGAAAAGATCATTTCCAGTTTTCATGACCCGCCATCTATGGGCCATTGTGGTATTGATAAGACCGCGTTTGCTATACGGGAAGAGTTCACGTGGCCTAACATTGAAAAGGATGTTACGGCTTATGTAAAAACGTGCCCCGAATGTCAAAAGACCAAGCAATTCGCCCACAAAACCCCATATCTCAGTACAGGGATCCCTAAGAATTGTTTTGAAGACGTTAGTGTAGACGTCGTGGGTCCAGTTCCTAATAGCCAGCGAGGAAATCGATATATATTGGTCATTCAAGATAGATTGTCTAGATGGATCGTCTTTTCAGCAATGAAGGACGCTTCCGCTCAAACAACGGCAAGACTTTTCTTGACCGATTGGGTTTGTCTATTTGGTGCCCCTAAGCGTATTCTGACAGATCGCGGAACAAACTTCGTAAGTAGCGTGTTCCGAGATATGGCCAGTTTTCTGGGTGCCAGGGCCAACACGACCACTGCATATCGGCCTCAAGGCAATGGGCAAAACGAACGATCCCATAGAGAACTCCACGAATATCTCGCTTTATATCTAGATCCCGACAATAGGAGTACCTGGGATGAACTGTTAAAATTAGCAGCATGGGTTCATAATAGCTCAAAACATGAAGCATTACAGGCCTCTCCTTTCGAGATAGTAACTGGAATGAAACCAAGAAGAAATTGGCTTTCCAGCCAACAAAACTTGGAGCAGTTCCAGAGCATTCAAGAGTATTACGAGGTCAAGAAAGAAAAACTTGAGTCCCTCAGAGAACAAGCCCAAAAGGCAATTAGAAAGGGACAAGCTTCATATTTAGAGCGTTTGAACGTGCATCGAAAGGGAACAGCCTACAACATAGGGGACAAAGTTTGGTTAAAACAGCATCCACTCTCTTTCGTAGGAAAGAAATGGAGTGCCAAATATAAAGGTCCCTATACGATTCTAGAGGTTGTCAACCCCGTAGTTGTAAGAATCAGGGATGACCAACACCCTGAATGGACTGATGTTGTTCATACTAGTTATGTTCGTCCCTATCAATCCCGAACTCCAGATAGTCATGAAAAGCCCAGCGAATTAGAATTAGAAGAATTTGATGACGACGAAGAAATTGTACCCCCAAGCACGCAACCACGCAATACGCCATCGAGCTCCAGCCCTAGAAAGACCAAAGAAGTTGCTGAGTCAACAACTGAGGAATTGACAGCAGTACCGGCTGACGATGCTCCATCGACTCAAACGGAAGACGATAACAACCAAGCAACGGATGAAACGAATGAAACGAAGGAAAGCGGAGATGATGAAAGGAATGAAACAACTGCATTCAACGTCTCAGCTCCAGATCTAATGTTCTATGAGACTCCGTCTCATTCTCCAGAACCTAGACAAGCTGAAGATGGTGATGCTAATGACTCATTTGTCTCCGCCGAAGACCCTAATCAAACCATTATATCTGGTACGCCTAAAAGTGGAAAGAGTAATAAATCTTTTCTTTCCGAAATTACAACAGAGTTGGGCAAGTTTCTTTCTCCCGGTTCCGGGTCTGACGAGAATGAAGGAGGAGACAATCAAGGAAACGAGACAACCTTGCCTCCAGTATCGGACAGCGTCCTCGCCCAGCCTGACTCAGCTAGCACGCCTAGAAGGTCACAAATGCCGCTGATGCAAACGCCCGAACGAGGAGCTTCCGCAATGCCGCAACAAGCGACCAGCAAGTCCAAAAGTCAAAAGAAAAAAGAAAAGAAGAAGGAAGCGAAACGCAGACAGGAAGGGAAAGAACCAAAGCCACGCATGCTGAGCGGAATAGACGCAGATAACATCATACCCGAACGCACGCGTGGACAAACCAGAGAAAGAGCATCATCAGTACCGTCAGTACCAAGGGAGTACTAGTTGCCATGCGCAACACCAGTCGTTCAACCGACGCGTTCACGGTAACATGACAAAAATGTGCTCGATTTTCCTGTGGTATTGTTTATGTCCTCTCGGTTTTGCTATTCCTGTTCCCCTATTAATCGAAGAAGTTGTCGAGGATCGTGGAATGGTGTCAAACAGCAATAGATTGGATAAAATATCCCCCATTCGTACTTTCCCCGGGAACGTAGGAGTGACAATTGAGGATATGAGTCAGATGTGTATTCCATCTACTTTCTGGACCATGGAATCCGTAGTTAATATCGGAAAATTCTATCACATGGTTGAAGATATTAGGAAGGAAGTTAAGAATTTTGCCACCGAAGTAAATGACTCAATAGAAGAGGGCGAACTTAACATTACAGCCCCTGCCAAGATAGCCATGGATCTTTTAATTCATAAGACTAAGATCGTAGACGTGACGCTTGAGAATTTATCATCCAGATTTGTCAATGTTCCTACAGACATTGGAAAAGAAACCCCATACGTGAATTTACTACCTATAGTTCAGAGAGGCATTGCCCCTATCACTAAATTACAGGTAGCCGACAAAAGAGCCTTTGTTAAGCCTTCTGCTTTAGTCGCATTCGATGACTATCAACTTAAACCCATTTTCGACTCTTTGCTTAAAGATCTAAAAGCTACAAATAAGAGCGAAAACGAATTTTGGATGAAGGCATTACTTTTAGGATCAGAACTGGCTCACCTGAATGCGTTAGCTGAAACTCTTCAGGATGATATAGAGAAAGTCAAACAGTTTGTTTTTCCCATTCACCTTTTTGATATCCATGTCATTGAATCGGTGTTAGAAGAAATTTTAACAACCGAACCAAGATATTCAAAAACTAAAGTAACTGCCCACGATTTGTTCGAGATGATCAAGTCAAATCCAGTGACTGTAGGCTCATTTCAGTGTGACAATCTTAAAGATCAAACAAGCGTCTGTGAATATAGAACTATGACTATCGTGCCCGTGTTGTCACCCGATGAAGTAGTGTACGTATCCAGAATCCACACGATACCTGTGGCTAGAGAAACCTACCTTGGTTCCCCTAAATGGATGCAAACCGAAATCAAGCATCCTTTTCTTTTAAAAAGAGGCGATAATTATTATGCCGCATATGGATCGGAGATACCCCAATGCCTACCAAGGTTAGGACAATCAGGATGTCAAATTTGTCATGCAGGTCATCTCCCAGTACGCCCCGCTAGTCTTTGTGTTAAACAGATACAAGAGGGAGCTAATGAAGAAATGATCCAAGTTGCTTGTAAAATGCAACTGGTAGAGATGCCCGAAAATATGGTGATACAATTGGACAAAGACGAATTTGCATACATTGATACGGACAAGGGAAGAATAACTCAATATTGTGCCGAAAGTCCAAACAAAGAAACCCCTGCGTCTGAAAATTCATATGAACTACCATATTCCGGAATCATTAAATTTAACCAAAACTGCAGATATACCTTGGTCAATGGACCATTTCAAGATATTTTACCTAAGCTTGAAAATGTTGAAATTAATGCAGTAGAAGAGATTCCTGCATTTAAGCCTAGAAGTTCTGTGGCCGAAGACATTAGTGACCTACAGTTACATTTTCGAGATTATGGCTACATATATCTGATAGTGTCTGTAGTTTTAATGTCTATCATTTTGTTGAGTATATCCTATTTATGTTTTGCTAAAATCCGGTATGTAATTCTGAGAAGACGCAGGAGAAACATGAATTTGTTAGAGGGCACAAATATTGAATTGGTCCCTTCTAGAAATGCGCCGTCTGTCCCCCAGTATCCCAGGTTGCAAATCAATGCTACCACCGGTTTAATGGCAATCAAATAACAGCAAGAACCTTCAATACTCTAGTACTCTATCATTCTTATGCTTTGGAGGTTATGTTTCACATATATATATATATCTAGGTTGTTGTTGTGGAATGTATTCTTGGTGTTGTTCTATTGTTAGCACCTGTTTTAGGTGTCAGCACCTTGATTTATCCTTTTATCTTACTCTACTATACTGTAAGGTATTGGTGTTTGTTTGTTTGTAGCACTGACTAAAAAGAATTTTTTACATCTGTTGAAAGAAAAAGCTGGAAGAAAAATAGGAAGGGTGCTCATGCTGCTGAAGATGTGATGGTGCTGATGCTGACAGGCTGTGGACGAACAAAAACAAAAAGTGAACAACAAGAAGTTGGAGGACATCATTTTATTGGAGTCCCCCTAACTACAACAACATCTCTAACGCGCTTCGAAACAACAACTTAAAATACGCGCGCATTACACTACAGCCACAGTATGGAAACTGTCTAGGCTAATGTTGTCCTGAGTTGGCCCTGGAGGAACAACTCCTGGAGGAGGAGTCCTAAAACTCCGTCTCCTCAGCATCCAAGCACGCAGGAGTGGCCAACCCAGACGTGCAAAGACCTCCGCTGCACTCAATTGCTCGGGTCGGACCTGGGAATAGAAACGGTGAAGCAAAAAAGCCAAAAAGCAATAAGGCATGCAACTTACGAAACGAAGAGATTAAGGGTCGAATTGTGGCCAATGAAGGCAACTCAGCCATTTCAATTTCCTCCTCAAAGGAAGGATTTGGAAATGATCGAGTTCCCCTTTTATTAATTTTCGAACTTTGCGCCACTTCTGACTCCTCATTCTTCTTTTTAAGTTAATGCAAAACAAAGGCAAGCAAAAAACCCAAGACCGTTTAGAAAACCCAGAACCAGCTAATGTGAGTATTAATCAACACACCTTGAACTTAACGTGTTGACAACAGCAGAAAACGCAGAGTGCGATAGGTGAAGTAACTCCCACTACACCGCCAATCCAAATTAGGGTTTGTAATACCCAACTAGGCACTACCGCATGAACCACGGTGCCATCCACAAATTCCGCAGAAATGTTTAACTTGGAAAGATTCCCCAAGTCACTCATCACTTTGGAAAAATTATCAATTTCCGTGGATTGGGGTGGTGTTAAGGGTGTAGCAGGAATTACTGGTGCTGTCACCAAAGGGGAAGTCACTGTCGTCACTGCAGTCGGAAAAGAGGTCGACACAGAAGTCGGAAAGGATGTCGGCAATGACGCGCTGATGACAGGAAAAGGAGTGACTGTGACCCCGATGGTGGGAATCACGTGTGTCGGAGACCAAGAGGCCAAGGTTGGCTGAGGCACTGGCGTAGAAGGAATGGAAGCAGCTGTTGGCCTTGAATTGAAGTTGAAGTTGAAGTTGTAGAGGAAACAGGAGGAAGAGAAGTTGTCTGGATTTTGGTTTCTTTGATGAAATTTGGTGAAGACAGGGTTGTTGTCCTTGCTTCCTTTTCCAAGACATTCTCCTGAATGGCTTCCTTGTCCTCTATCTCCTCCATAGCCACTTTTTCTGTTGTTTTCTCTGAAAAACCCAAACAGCTGTTAAACTATTCTCAAAATCCAAAATTCCAAGAAATTCAAAACAAGGGATTACTCACTTTCATACTTGAAGAAACAGTAGTCCCAGGGCTCCACAATCTCTTCCATGCCATTTGACCTTCCTCTGCAGAATGTTTTCTTAAACAGCTGCACCTTCTGAAAAATTTGTCAATCACTGATTATTCTGCACTTCAATGTTTCAGAATGGAAGAAAGAAAAATGACACCAACCTTGAGTCCTTTGTATGCAACACAGGAAAGATCCAACCTGTTGCCCTGGAAATCCACCTTGAAGTCATACTGTCCAGGTTTCTTCACATTGCATACATCCATGCACACCAATTTGCCACCAACTTCCTCACAAGGCTTGACCAGCTGGAAGCACACCGTCTGAAAAATATTCAATGGAAAAATTGAAATTTTTGTGCAAAAATCACTGTTTTGGAAACTAACCATGAAAATTGCAGATGTCACTGCCAGGATGTTGTAGAATCCCATTGTTGTCACTAATTTGACCCAGTGATGTCCGAAGGATGTGGTTTCACACTTTTTGTTTGTCCTTCTTGTTTTTTCAAGTGTTTCTAAGGCGAATCAGCCCGAAATCCGCGCTCCGCGTCGATCGTTTCCGCAGCGTCGTCTCGTACGACGACGACGATTTTTATTTTTTGAGGCACTAAAAACACCTGTAAATCGGGTAAAAACTGTTTTAGGGCACTCAGACAATCAAAATGAACAGCCTGAGAAAGAAAAATCACTCAAGAAAGGCTATTAAAAGTTCTCACCTGGAGATGTTGCTTCTACCAGAAATGAGGCTGAAATGAACCAATTTGCTCTGATTCATGTCTCAGGAAGCATAAAACCAAGTTTTGAGAAACTTGTTTCCATTCCAGTGTGTGACTTTTGCCACATTCCAGTTCTCAGAGTCCTGGATGAACTCTCAGCATCCATGAGAATTCTTGCATACAGGGTGCCCCACAAAACATGTGAGAGGCAAAAATATCTCCCTGACAAGAAATATGCTGAAATGTGATGTGTCATATGGGAATCGATGCCCAGGCATGTCATAACCATACATCGATTGTTTTCTGAGTTCACTTGGCAGTCTGACTTTGTTTTTGGAAACATTTTTCTTGACTTTTGAAAAGAGTGGAACTTTTCTCAAATTTGTCTGGGGTGAGTTTGTCACCAAAATATTATGAGTGTCCTGCAACAGGTTAACAATAATGCCTCTTTTGCTTCCCGCACGTAACGTTCCGGAACGCTGACAATACTTTCTTGCCTAGCAACTCAGATCCGAATCTGATGAGGTCACGACGCGTACTTTTACTGTGTCTGGTTCGCGGTCATTCCCCGTCCCCGTTCCGGTGTCCAGACTGGATTGCAACATGTACGTCTGGTTTGCTTCGAATCTATTTAAGGTCCGCGTCGCTTATACTCGGTATTCATTGTCGGTCTGGCGTTGGTTGATGTACTAAAACAGAAATATACGTATCCGTCTTTATAACGAGAAGTCTAGATTCACTTCGAAACTCGGGCCTTACAGGAACAATAATCTTCTCGTTGAAAGCTTATCCTTGGGAATAAAAGTTGTCTAAGATTTATCGTATCAAGAAGAAGACGTTCTTCTAGA
>CAJPEV010006148.1:0-11390 GCA_905338385.1 Darwinula stevensoni
CCGACTCGATCCGAACAAAAAAAAAAATGAAAAAGTCGGACGTCGATCCGTGTTTTGCGTTAGCATTCGTCACCGGGAATCGTTCGCCAGCGTTCCGACGACGAAGAGTCGTCGCGGACCGTTCTTTTCGAAAACGATCCGCGCGTCTGGGATTTCTGGAACGGAAGAGTCCGTCTCTCCTTTAAATTTTCCAGTTCGGAAAAACTTGCATCGCGAGCCGGCGGATTCGTTCTTTGATTCGACGAAGCGACCGAATGCGAACGGTGACGAGTGGTGATCTGCATGCGCAGAGCGTCTCGCCTCGCCCGTCCGTGCATCTCGCCTCGAACCGGCAGGATTCCATCTTTTCCATCTATTTACGATGCGATGCGTCTCGTCGCGATTCGAGACGTCTCAAAATAAAAATAAAAACTCTAAAGTAAACGAAAGTCGGATCCTCGCTCTCGCGACGACCTGGAGAAAACCGGCCATTTCTGGACCGGTCGATTTTGAACGGTGTGATTCCGGACGTCCTCGTTGTCGAACGCACTCGGGCCGAGATGCACGAATGCGAACGCGACCGGCTTCGTCTGCTCTGTTTCTTCGATGCAAGTAGATGTGTCGTGAAGCGATCGAGGACTCTCAACGTCACCGTGCAGTCGCGTTAATTAGCGGGTACCCCGTATTCCTCGCCTTTCCATCGTCTTGCCGTCGTGTCGATTCTCTCGCCGTTCCTCGAATCGCACGACGGGAACGACGTTTCGTCCGCGGATGCGAAGGACTACGGATACGCCACGCGAGGAACGTTTCCCGCTGCCGATCGTCGGCGACCGCGTGCGGTGCGACGAATCGTCGTCGACGGGGTAACGGTTAAGCGCGTACCCCCTAACGAAATTGCACTCCCTCGGTCTTCAATGTTTCCAGATGAATTTAACTGGAAACATGCTCCATCGATTGGGCTTCCTTATATATATAATACACACCACCCCCCCTCCCCCCTCTAACCTAACCTAACCTAACCAGGTCTAACTTAAGGAGCAACACAATATCCCTAGGGGGTACGCACTTTACCGTGACCCGTCGACGGACGAAAGATCGCTGACGGATTATTTTTCGTCCTTCCTCATGCTCCGTGGGTGCACGGACTTCGCGTCTTCGCGAGCGAGACGATTTCCCACCGAGTCGAGCTCGACGACATCGAGCCGAGGCACTCGAAACGTCCGCCGGGGCGGTAATTACCGTGCGAACCGGCCGCGGGTGGCCTGTGGAAGGGCCACCCGCTGCCACCCGCCGCCACCCGCCGAATTCAGACCGGAAGCCGACGCAGGAACGAGTGGAACGACTTGCGAGCTGGCCAGGATGGGGCAAACCGAACGATGGGCCGTCTCGGAAATCACCATGCTCGATACGCGAGGAGATCTCGATGCGAAAAGTATCGGCAACGAAACGGCTACTCTTCGTTCCGTTCGACGGAGACTCGATGCGCACGGAATCGGAGCACCCGATGGCAGCCTCCACGCCGAGTCGCGTCCTTTCTCGCGACGTCGACGAGTCCGGAAACCCGCGTCGGCTTCTCGTGCCGCAGGCCGAGAGGGAATCGGAGCTCTCACCGTATCGATGCCGTCTCGGAACGAAGGAGACCTCGTTCCACGAGTCGCGAGTGAAGGCCGTGGCACGCGTCGAGTCTCGTCTCCGATTCGGCGCCGGCGAGTGGGTGGACCGACCGTGGAGAACGCGACGTCTACGATCGAGGTTCGTATCTTTCCTTCGTCTTCGACGTCGCGAGTCCCGACTCGATCGGGTGGGGGTCGAGGTCGCCGAACGGTAGCGGCTCGACGAAGCTCGCGATCCTCGGCGACGGACTCGAACTCGGCAGGTGGAGCGACGAGCCTCTCGCGGCAGAGCTCTTCGACGTCGACCGTCCGTCGAGCACGAGGTCCACCGACCGGTCTTCTGCCGGTCGCCGAGGATCGGGACGCTCCTCGGCGAATCCTCCTCTCCTTGGGGAATCTCTCCGGGAATGCGTACCGTAAAAGCCCACTCGCGGGCCTACGCCTCCTAACGAATTTCCGTCGAAAACGTATGTCGATGGGTGAAATTCGGAACGAGATCGTAGGCATGTTCGACATCGACTGCAAACGAAACTAGAGAACCGGCCTCGATACGAATCTGCCGTTCCGCTGGCCCCTATACCTCTGGAATGATGTTTCTCCGACGCATCCTAAGCATCCGACCGAGAAAACGAAAGCTTTCATCGGTACGTCACGGACCGATGGAACGGTCTCGGACGAGAAGACGACGTCCGCGATGGTTCGCGCGTCCGCGTCGCGTGATGGGAAGAGAGTACTCGGTCTCGGATCCCAGATGCGGGATTTCGACCGTGCGCACGGGCAACCCCGTCGACGCTGCCACGAACGACCCATCCCTCTCATCGTCTACTAAGAATACGGGATCCACTCGGGCCGGAAGACACCCCGATCTAGGCGGAAAGCTGCACGTGCGCATCGAGTCCTTTTTTTTCATCGATGGCCTTCATTCGCACGACGTGCCCTTTACAAATAGGGTGGAACGAATCCGAGTAGAATACATAATGAAGAATATCGAAAATGGCGATCGAGTCGGTCGAGGTGACGATAGGTGCATGCAGGTCACTGTCGAAGAGCAGGGAGACGATGGAGTCGAGTCGGTCCTGGCAAAAACACGGCAGTGTATTAAATCGAGATGCCGAGTACTGTAAATTTACAGGGCAAAAGTTGTACTTACGCGCAAATTTTGACGAAAGTATCTCAATTTAATATACTGCCGTGTATTTTTCATTAAATCCTATTAAAGCCTAAAAAAAATTACCCTTATTCAATCAAAAATATCGGAAAATGCAGGATGCGGCAAAAATACCCGGAAAAATACAAATGAAATAATTTATTGAAAATGACCAAATTTTTACAACCAGTGAGAACAAAAACAGTTTACAATCTCGGGAACACAATGGAATCACTTGTTTTCAAAATGGCCACCTTTGGTTCCGATGTACCACTTGAGTCTCTTCAGAAAGTTGTCAACGACTTTGCTCACCGTCTCCAAGGATAAACTAATGTGCTGATTGTTCCTTATTGGCATTGATGTTGTTTTTGTTCGAACTGAGGGGATAAAATAAACCGTTTGGTCTAATTTCGAGATCATTTCATTAAATGATATGAATCAGGGTTCAGGTCAAAATGATCTGCCTAATATTTTAAGGCATGTCTCCTGACTATTTGGACTCTTTGTATTCAAATTTTTAGGCAGCTTGGAATATGGTACGAAGTGATGATGGTCGATATAGAGCAAAAACCAGCTACTGGAGTAATTGGGTACTATGTTGCTCAACAACTTACTGCCCACATCGTTGTCCACATATCGGTCCAACAGTCATTTTTACATGGGGCCTACGTGATTCCCACCCCAGTAGCACCCTGATATTGGAATAATATTTCCTGCCAAGGAATATGCATATCGACCCAGTATTGGCATCCATCTTGGACCGTTATTGGGGTTGCTACCGGGGCCCATATGGGGGCCGATATCGGCCCTGCTATTTGCCCTAAATCCATCACCCAGTGGAGGTTTTCCTATGGTGGGGACTTTTCTATCTGCAATACTAGTACTGCCTGTACTAGAACAGGGTGTCCCATAAGTCACTATACCATTTCAAACTGCAATATTTTCCATACTGCAACAACCAGGATAGAATATTTCTCTCGCAATAACGACGGAATCAGACTCAAACAGATATTGCTTCAAAAGTATGTCAGAGAAGTGTATGTCTTCGGGACTATTTATGGTACCCATTCTTGAACCCTCTTTTACGAAAATTCCTTTACTTCGTGCTTTTCTCTCCTGATTCCAGATAGATCTGAGAAACAGAAAAAAAAGAATAGTTTCGTTTAATTTGCTTTCGCTGTGATGAGAAAAGGCCTCACAATCGACGCTTGAGCAATGAAAGAATGTTGCTACCTGGAGGAAGGTTTTTCAGAGGGTGTCTTCCACTTTCGCCCCCGAGACTTAATTGATATCTGATTGGAAAGAAACTTCTCGGAATTTCTTAAATATCCAGTACAATTTTTTTCCAGAGCATGCTAGAATGTTCTGCGTGTGTTCATAAGTAGGTCGTGTCCTTCGGCATACAACCGTATATTATTACAGCCCTGGTGCTCTCCAGCCATGAACCAGCCCTACCCTCTTACTAAGGAGCAAGTTCGCCTGCTTCTTCTTTATGACTTCCGAATCGAGAAGAAGGCAGCCAATTCCATCGCTGACATCAATACCGCGTTTGGCCCGGACACTGNCATGAAGAATCTCCTATTGCAGCCAAATGATGAAGGTATGCACAAATTAAAAGGTCATACATCCAAAAAAAAACTTGCATGCGAACGAACTGCTTCCGAAGGAACAGATAGTCTAACCAAATGACACCACATAATACAGGACTGTGACATTTTTTAAAGACCGATTTTGTTTGTTCGAAATAGACGAATAGATTCTGGAGGTGGTGAATCCAATCCTCCCAGTCCCTGTATTTATTTTTCTTCCTCCTCCTGGCACCTACAATCTCCATCGTGACCGACCGCGATTCCGTGTGCGACTTTTCCTTCTAAATCAAAGCCACGAGTTCAAACATGTTTAAGCGGCTCTTCTGGGCATACATCAGAATCCGTCGCACACAGGCAGGGATAGTGAAACTGGAAGTTGACCTTGGCTTCACTTTTTAAAGATTGAGGTAGATATGGCTATCAGTAGAGAAAATCAGGCGTGGAAAGTCGCCCCTGTGTGCTTTCGCCCCGACCGTGTGTAGATCAAAGATTAAATCACATCTTGTGATTATTGTCGATCGGAATGCCAGGGCGAGATTCCACTGGGGCGAAAGTTGAAGTAATCTCTGAATAATGGTGGATTAAAGGTGGATTTATACTGAGTGGAAAACGGAAGCTAGCGGTTACCGTTTGCACAAAACGGAAGCCGCTGGCCGGAGACGGACTCCTTCGACGGAAGGTGCGGAATTTCCGTTACGGCAAAAATAGTTGTCCGCCAGCGAATCGGTCCAGTTGGATCGCTGAAGACCGAATGGACAGAAAATGTTAAATATGGAATCGGAGAAGTCGATCGTGGAAGTACGGAGGCATGTCCTTCTGTATGGAATCAGATCAAACGAGTAAATAGGGACTAGGTGATGAAGAAGAATCAGTAGGAAAATATCGGGAAAGGGTTTAGGTGTTCGGATGAGTCCAGGTCACTCCTCGCATGTGATTCTAGTCATTTGGTCCAACTGAGCTAAAATTAACGGGTGTCTCAGAAATAATGGCACTCTCAGTATTCATTAACACGTTGACCGTCACGGCAATGCTGGCCTATTGATTTTCCCATTCAGTGAGGCGCACCGGTGCGCCTCGTGGCAGTCGACCTGTTAAATATCTCTGTCATTTCATCCCCCTTGATTTTTTCTTGATTTTTCAAATGTAGATTCTCCGGACGATTCCCTACGAGCCCATATAACTTTATTTTCGTTTGCTACCACCGTCATTCTCTACGACATCCTCTATTCCCACACAATTTCAATTCGCTTTACAGCCAATTTCGTCACTCGAATTGCAGTCCCGTTGCTGCTCACGCGATCCCACTCGAGGGCTTGTACAAGCACATTCCAAATGAAATAGTGCAATGGGTACAATTATGAAGAATTCAAGGGCCAGGGAAATCGTCTTCACACCACTTTTTAGTCAAATGGTGACGGTGATAAGTCGCACCGCGCTACTGAAAGATCCAATCGTCTCCAAACAGGTTCTTCCCGTATTTGAGGGCCACAGGAAGTATTTCGGCTGTGTACCTGTCTTTTTTGACGCTACCCTTGTCGAGAATGACCAGAGGAGTCAGCTTTTTCGAACACGCTCCCAACCAGACCATCACCTTTTGTGGAAACTCGTGTTTCTGCTTCTTGCTTCTTTTTCGATCGACTCGAAACCATTGGACTATATTGCATTTGGAATAGGCTCGAGCGGGTCATCGAGTGGGATCGTGTGAGCAGCAAAGGGACTCTTCAGGAACTGAAAGAGGCTGTAAAGCGAATTCCAAAGAAAGTCGTGTGGGAATCTCGTCTGTCTTGGACGTCTCGTTCGCGAGCCGTTGTAGAGAATGACGGTGGTAGCCGACGAAAATAAAATAAAATGATATGGGCTTGTAGAGAATCGTACAGAGAATCTGTGATTTTAAAAAATTAAGACTGAGGGGCTTGAAACGACGGAGACATTCAATGAATACCGAGAGTGCCATTATTTCTGAGACACCCGTTAGGTACCTTGCCTTATTTGGAAATGTCTATTTTTGCGGCTTGCAATGATATTTACCTGGCTTTCATTTAATTTCCCTTCAATACATTGATGTTGAATCTCTCCAGCTAGAAGCGCGACCGCTCAGTAAAAAATAGCCTTCTGTCCGGCGAAAGCGACCGCGGAAAGCGGATATTTCCCTTGTCGAGTTTGACGAAATTTCGCCATCCGCTTTCCGCGCAGTAGCTTTCCGCTTAAGGTGGATTTATACTGAGCGGAAAACGGAAAATGAAAGTCGGCGGTTACCGTTAGCACAAGACGGAAACCGCCGGCCGGAGGCGGATTCCGTCGACGGAAGGAGCGGAATTTTCGTTACGGCGAAAATAGTCGTCCGTCGGCGAACCAGTCCAGTTGGACCGCTGCAGACCGAATGGACGGAAAATGTTAAATATGGAATCGGAGAAGTCGATCGTGGAAGTACGGAGGCATGTCCTTCTGTATGGAATCAGATCAAACGAGTAAATAGGGACTAGGTGATGAAGAAGAATCAGTAGGAAAATATCGAGAAAGAGTTTAGGTGTTCGGGTGAGTCCAAGTGAGGCGAGTTCCTCGCCTCTGCTAAACTTAAATCTAAATCTAAATCTAAATCTTAGTCTAAAGGATCAGGGTGAAGAATTGGCTTTTTGCTTTTAGACTGCTTTTAGATTTAGATTTAGATTGAAGTTTAGCAGAGGCGATGGAACGGGCCCCTAGTCACTCCTCGCAGAACGGAATTCTAGTCATTCGGTCCGACTGAGCTAAAATTAACGGGTGTCTCAGAAGTAATGGGACTCTTAGTATTCATCGAATATCGATGTCATTTCGAGCCCCTCAGTCGTGCTTTTTTTAAATATAGATTCTCCGGACGATTCTCTACAAGCCCATATCATTTATTTTCGTTTGCTACCACCGTCATTCTCTACGACAGCTCGCAAACGAGACGCCACGACGGAAAAAAGTTCAACACTTCCTTCCTTCGGAATTCGCTTCACGGCTGATTTCGATACTCGAATCGTAGTCCCTTTGCTGCTCACACGATCCTTCTCGACGGCCTGCACGAGCTCGTTCCAAATGCAAAGTTCGATTAATTTAAATCGGGAGAGTTCGAGGGCCAATGCTGTTTCTCGAGAGAGGCATGGAAATCGTCTTCACACCTCAATCGAGTCAAATGGTGACGGTGAAAAGCCGCACCGTGCTGCTGAAAGATCCAATCGTTTCCGAACACTTTATTCCCGTATTTGAGAGCCACAGGAAGTACTTCGGCCGTGTACCTGTCTTTCTTGACGCTGCTCTCGTCGAGAACGACCGGAGGAGTCGGTTTTTTCCCCGGTCAGACCATCATCTTTTGTGGAAACTCGTGTTTCTGCTACTTGCCAGCCTTTCGATCGACTCGAAACCATTGGACTATGTTGCATTTGGAATGAGCTCGTGCAGACCATCACGTGGGATCGTGTGAGCAGCTAAGAGACTCTTCATGAACTGAAAGTGGCTGTAAAGCGAATTCCGAAGGAAGTCGTGTGGGAATCTCATCTGTCTTGGATGTCTTGTTTGCGAACTGCCGTAGAGAATGACGGTGGTAGCGTACGAAAATAAAATGATATGGACTTGTAGAGAATCGTATAGAGAATCTATGATTAAAAAATCAAGATTGAGGGGCTTGTGATAACAGGGATATTCAATGAATACCGAGAGCACCATTATTTCTGAGACACCCGTTATATACTCTGCCTTATTTGAAAATGTCTATTTTTGCGAATAATTGGCTTGCAATGTTCTTCCACGATCTATTTCTTCCATTCCCTATTTAACATTTTCTGTCCATTCGGTCTTTGGCGATCCAACTGGACTGATTCGCTGGCGGACAACTATTTTTGCCGTAACTTAAATTCCGCTCCTTCCGTCGAAGGAGTCCGCCTCCGGCCAGCGGCTTCCGTTTTGTGCAAACGGTAACCGCTAGCTTTCGTTTTCCGCTTTCTGCGCCGTTTTCCGCTCAGTATAAATCCACCTTTAATCGGTAGGAGGTCTCATTGGTGAACACCGTTCGGCTCCAATCGTCGTTCTCGAGTCGAATTGCCCACTGGACGCGCGCAACTCGTGCTTCTGTGTCGACATCGGCGTCGCATTGGGCAAAGCACTCTCGTAGCCCGTCCGTTTGAGCTGGCGTCGTACCGTCCATCGGGACACGTGGCCACCTCCGTCCTGAAGCAACTTTTGCACCAGTTCTTTGGCCGTCGTCTCGTGGTTTCGTCTGATCCACTGGCCGAGTGCCTTTTCGTCGGCGACGGTGATCTAGCGGGGTCGGCCACTTCGGTGTCTGTTCTCCACCGTGCCTCGTTCCTTGATCTTGGCAATATCGTACTCGACAGTCCGAACGGGGATCTTCGTCAGACGAGCAATTGCGACTGGAGATCGATGGCTGTTGTTCCATCCCTACTCCTTGTCTCTGGGACATCGCACTCGTCCCAAGGGGACATCTCTGGGATATCTTTGGGATATACCTATGCTGTGTGGGGAGCTGATAATCAAGATGACGGCAGTTGAGGTAACGAAGGTTCAGCGAATAATAATGAAATTTCGGATCAGCGAGAACGTCAAACCAGTTGAAATTTACAGACGATTTTCTTCGCTGTAAGATGATTTTCTGCAGAGGACACTGTGGATCAGTGGTTCCCAATCTTCTTTTATTTGCGGCACACATAAGGACACTTGAACTTTCCACGGCACACCCAACCATTTACTTACTTTCAATGGGAAACTTGTGCTTGCTTCGCTGCAGTTTGATACGAGGCGTGATAGTGCAACTCTCAGCTCGTTTTCCACTGAGAGATGGCGTTCCTTCTTGTTCTTAAGTTTTATTTTTAGTTTTAGTTTTTTTGTCAACTCTCATATCTCACGGCACACCTAAGCCTTACTGGCGGCATACCTTTGGGAAACACTGTTGTGGAGCATTTAGCTGAGGCAAATTGCTAAAGTTGGACGAGAATGTGCACAGAATGAAGAACATGCTGCAAGACCACAGCCACCACGCCATGCTCCATGCTGTTCCTTTTGGAAAAATTCAAATTCATTGCCCTGAATGCCAATATATTCAAAATTCAAGTTCAATTGTCATGTTCATTCATGGCATGCGCAACATCAAACAATCGTGTTGAAGGCGCATTATGGAATTCGCTTTTGGCGCGCATTGCTCGACGTGGGATGTTTTGAATTCTATCATCAGTTGCATCCAAGTGAAAAAAATTGAAGCAACCGTTGCTGCTTGTTGTGTGTTGCACAATTTTGTATGACCGTGAGGGAGTAATGAGAATCGCTAAAGGAGTATGAGCTTATTTACTGCCTGGGCTCCATGTTTCTGTCTCAAATATATGGATAATAAATTCATGAGTGTCCGATTTTATTGATTGTGAGGAGGACTTGATGGGTCGCGACATGAAAAATGTTGAGAACCGCTGTTCTAGACCCAGCATGTCTGCTGTGGCAGTCCGTTACGCACTGTGTCAGTATTTGCCGAAGCCATATGGTGAACTCGATTATTCAATATGCAAGAGTACGCGTTCAGCTTATCCTTTTACCCAGTTCACCCTTTTAACATCGTCCCGATTAGTGGAATCGTAGATCGTTACGATACACTGCATTAATTTTATATATTTCTGGACTTCTTCCTTCTTCCTCTTGCCGTTGGGCAGATCTTTCCTTGGCAAACTTGCGAGCCCAACTGATGAAGCAGCGTTGAAGAATATACAGAGATAGAGCAAGCGCTATCCAAAGAAGCTTGTACGATACATGCTTCTAACAGGTTGAACTTCACCAGTGTGCGGCGCCCAACCGTTTGCAACGTGTTTCATTCAAAGAAGCGTGTATCATACGTGTATGATACATGATTCACGAGAATGTTTCATCAGTGTGCGGCCGGCCTAAGGTTTATCTTTTGAGCCTTTGAAACTTACATGAGCCTCTCTGCCCCAAAAAATTTCAGTATTATTTGAGAGCCCTTTCAAAAGATTTGGTCTTGAAACCAATTAAAAAAAATAATTTTGTCAAAATCGGTTAAAGAACGAACTACTCTATTTTAATTTTGAGATGACGGAGCATAGACCATTACTGTATTTGAGGTGTAATGATCCACCTGCAAACTTTTTAACGGGACAAAGAATTGCACTGAGAAAAACCCAGACTATCTTCTCAACACCTTGTATATGTCCAATTTCAAGAGTTTATGAATCTTATCATTTTTACTCGAATGTATCAGGTCATCCCAAAGGAATGCGGTTTTTTCGCATTGCCAAACTTGTGTCTTGTTTATACGTGTATATAGGCGTATGTACATCTCATGGAATATTTCTGTGTTAACTTGTGTAGACGTTAGTCTTCAGTCTACGTGTAGGTTTTAACGAGTTAACAGCGCTCCGTTTTTCTTAGACTTTAAAAACAAGATGGAGGTGTCAGAGGAGCACATTCGGCATATAATGCATTATGAATTTAAGAAAGGGAATAACGCGACTGCAGCCACGAAAAACATTCAAGATGTTTTCGGCGAGGAAGCTCTAAATGCGAGGAAATGCCAACGATAGTTCCAGAAATTCAGGTCTGGCGACTACAGCTTAGCCGATGAAGCGCGTTCAGGCCGACCTGCTGAGTTCGATGATGACCTGCTGATAGCCACACTTGAAGAATATCCTGCTAATGAGTTTATTAAAAAACGGCGCTTGAAATTCACGAGAATGCTGTGAAGCGCATATGTTTGCCCGACCTCTAAGATTGTATGGTGACAGCACATGTGGAACCCACTTTCCAAGTTTTTACACTTTTCCCAGCCGTTGTTTCCCGTCGTTTCCCGTCGTTTCCTGTCCGGACGTTTCCCAGCGGCAATGAACGGAGAAATGGGTCGAAACGAGTTTCTGGGCAAGATCTTCAACTGTTACAGCAGCATCTTCTTCAAGTGTGGTTATCAGCAGGTCGGCCTGAATGCGCTTCATCGGCTAAGCTGTAGTCCCCAGATCTGAATTTCTGGAACCACCGTTGGCATTTCCTCGCATTTAGAGCTTCCTCGCCGAAAACATCTTGAATGTTTTT
>CAJPEV010006149.1:0-11385 GCA_905338385.1 Darwinula stevensoni
TTACCCTGGTATAATTCCTTGTACTTTATCATCATTTTACGAAAGATAAATTACACTTGTGTGTGCATCTGTTCTGCCATTCTTGTGCCTTGCCCCCCCCTGGGAATAAACCAGCGGACGCCCATGGTAGGGTCGCATATTATTCTCACAGATTCCTAAATTAATGTGTGACCTGCTGCCAAGAAATGAATTTTGCCAATGATATTAAATAACATGAAAGTACTATGGTTCATCATTTAATAGAAAAAAAAATATCCCAACCCAATAATATGTTCTGTGAAAGTACTTTGTGAACAGATTTAGGAAGACTTTTGTTGTCTCACAAAGTGAACCAGCACCTTGGACTTATTTGATAAATTATGGTCATCTTGGGTATAAAAACCATTCCTATGGGAATGGCTGCCAACAATATAGTCCCTCCATTAAATGAAAGTTATATACACTCTTCATTACAAGCCTAAATTATATGTATAATTTGCCTCTCAAGATATTTGAATATCAGGTTTCAATTCATATCCTGTCATGCACTCTATTGAAATTGCAAACTTTTATGTCAGATATGGGATCATCTCAAGTCCCGCCCAGATTCCCGCGCTTACGTGAATTTACGCAGTGCCCTTCAGATCCCAGAAGTACTTGGAATAAATATATGATAGGCTCAACTTTTCTTTTTCTAAGTAGAAAACCACCTGCCGTACTCAGGCTGGGACTTCAAGTAAGCCTAACCCCCCCAGTTCTTTCAAAGAACTGGATAAGGTCTTCCTTGACAGTGGCGCTCGTGTACTAAAATCTGGAGGGAATGAATGAGACCTTTAGACCTACAATGGAATTAGCTTCTCTAGTTTACGAATTCAGCTTGAATCCGGAGTGAATCCGAAAATGCAGTACGTCAATCTGAAGCTACAAACATTACAACAGAGCGCGGAGGTGGAGAACTTCCTTCGGCAGTTCGAACAATGCATGACTAACTCCAACGCAGGCCGCCATATTTCCGTATAAAGCGACATCTATTGATTCTCAATTGAAGCAAAGTCATGCATTCTTTAGCTTAAAATCAAATTAAATTTATTTGGAACAAGAATTCAATGGCCAGTAAACTGCTGATTTAATGTAATTTAACTTAATTAATAATTACTGCTAGCAATTTAAAAATTAAATGCGATAACAATTTACAAAACACTGGTTCCGCTTCAGCCCCACCCAACTTGGGTCGAAATGCTCCACCTCCCACAACCCCCCCCCCCCCCCCCCCCCCGCTGGTCGAGAAGTCACGGAAATATTCTACCTCCCCCCTTTGTTCTCCTTAGACCACCATGACGAACGCCTGACTACGCCACTGCAGGCTAGGCCAATTCAGGGCAACGAACCATGTTCGACGCTCTGACATAACTTCAGAGCTTAGTGAGGCGGAAGAAGCCCGGGAAGAGGTCGTGCCCTTGTGTCCCGGACGAGCGGGGTGAGGGTGCTGTGCGTCCGAAGACCATAGCCCATGGGCATGTCCCTCCTTCCCGAGCTTCTCCTTATACACCTGGCTGCGTCCAAAAGTTAATTCATCAGAGGGCCGAACAATGCCATCAGCCGTGAATGGGGCGTGCAAAGCTAGTTCTCGTGATTCTCGAGGGAGTACAGAGGAGGGCCACTAGGATGATTAAGGAGGTCAGGGGACTATCATACGAGAAACGTTTAGAAGTGTTGGGACTGTACTCGCTCGAACGAAGGTTAAGGAGGGGCGATCTCATCCAGGCTTTCAAGATACCGTATTTACTCGCGTATAAGGCGCATTTTTTTTGCATATTTTATTGTGTTCGATGAGGGGGTGCGTCTTATACTCGAGGAAAAAAAGTTGCTTTTTCGAGAAAAAAATTTTTCAACGTACCTATAACTCATTGATCACTAATTTGAGGCGGAAACAGTCTGCAGTCAGTCAGAACAGGAGAAATATAATAATTATAAAACAGTAAACAGGGAGTGGCTACGTCGATTCGCGGACTTCATTCGGTATCGGAATTGGAATCTGAGGTGTCTGGCAGCGTGGAAAATTGATTCGCAGAAGCTCACATCCTCCTCCAAGGGGCCATTCCAGAGACAATAATTTCACATGGAAAGCTGCTGACGTTTTCTGACGAACAGAAAATCCAACTTGCTCATGAATCGCGTCGTTCAACCTCATGATGCATTGAATTTTCAATGGGAGATCCCGTTTGCTCTCGAAATCGTATGCGTGCACGTCTCCATCACTCTCAGTCACTCCCTTCTTTACCAGAAATGATTCTCTTTTCCCCACGAAAGGCCATGAGATTCTTTAGAGCCTGGTTTAATTTCGCCTTCGCCTCCGTATACAACTTTCCTCGATGTCATACTTATGACCTATTGCACGGATGCCCAACTCCTTCGTTTCCTGAATCACATGGATTTCTCTGCAGCTTTGTTATTTCGCTGTATATTTCCATCCGTTTTCACAGATAATAAAACAAACATTAGGGATACTGTGCCCCCCCTCGATAAAGGTCAGGACAGTGAATAAGAAACAAGGTTCGACCTACCTCAAGACCGGCTTTAGCCCTCATTCGCCCTTGCCCTTGTCCGACACTTTTCGCTACAAAATAGGGGGGTGCGCCTTATACGTGGGGAATCTTTTTTTTACACAAATTGGGACCTCAAAAGCGGGGGTGCGTCTTATACACGGTGGCGCACTATACTGGAGTAAATACAGTAATTTTCCTGAACTTCCATGTTTCATGTCAGCTATGAGATGTACATAGATAACACTGGTGACTAGATTGACAACAGATCACATTCTGCATCAACTTCTTTGAGTTATAAAGGGAAACTTAAAAAACTCATTGAATCTGTTTGGTCAGATCTGTGTCAGAGCGACATGGAGATGTAGTGCAACGTCCAGGGAACAGTGCTGATGCTCAATCCCGTAGTCGAAGTTCCACAAGATCCTCACCATCACAGGGAAACCGAAACCAGATTCCCTCCTCTCAAACAGTGCAAAAAGTGTCACCCCCAGGTAAGTGAGGGAGTGCATTTATTTGTAGAGTAGTCAGGACTTTTTGATGGAATGTTAAGTTGGTAAATGCCGATATCTGTAAATGATATTATTGTAAATACTCTTTAAGCATAGAGAAAATGTTCTAATTCCTATCGTGGTTTAATTTGCCCTTGCAAAAAAGAAATTTTTATTGAGAAGTATTTCCATGATAGACTTATTCATCAGCTAAGATGGGCATTTTAATTCATTTCCTTCTGATCAGGATATGAAGTTGCATATTTTTTCAATAAGAGAGAAAGTTATGCTCTTTCCTTACTGATTTCTCATTAATTGATGGAAGAAAAAATGCCATTTATCATTTCCAGTGCCAAAAGGACCCTTATCCCGAATTCCAGTCCCTCCCCGGAGTAGAAGCATGCCTTCCTTTGATGGAGAGAAGCCGATGGAACCACGCAGCATCTACCAGGCCGATGGGAGTAGCTCCTCGTCTTCCTCATCCGACGAAGAAGAGAACGATGAACTTCTGCAACATTACATCAGCTTTGGGATGCCCAAGAGCCGCTCGGACCTCACCGACTCTCGGCCGTTCCGCCGTGCTCCTCCCAAGCCTCATCTCACTGAAAAGGATGAATCACAAGAAAAGCATATTGATCATTCACAACAGAATGATGTCGTGGGTGAAAAAGACACGGAGAAGATGACCGAGTCACAAGTGATGAGACAGGAGGCCCAGAAGCTGGCTCGGGAGCTTTCCGCCCAGAAGGAGCACATGCAAGCGAGTTCCTCGAGCAATGCCTCTGATTTCCTAGATCGCATCAACCCACCTTCAGGTTACAACAGTCTCGTCTCCAGCTACTCCGAGCATCCAAAAGTACAACAGCCAAGGCGAAAAGCTGTGGAGCTCCCCAAGATCTCATTGAAGTTGCCAGAGCCACAGAGTCTGGCTGGGAGCACCCACTCAAACCTGGAGAATGTGAAACCTCCACCTGGTTTTGAGGACTTGGACATGGAGAACAGCATGATGAGTGTGGCCAGCATCACTTCTGAGAATGGCAGCTTGAAAGGGAGCAAGGACAGTGAGGCCATGTTTCAAATGGTAAAGGCAGCCAGTGTCATGGCCACGGTGATGATGCGTGAAGCCCAGCATCTTCAAAGCAGTCAGATGGAGATGCTATGTGATGTGAATCCACCATCAGCCTTTGACAACGTCCTCACCGAAACAGGGTGCACGGTCATGACGACCAGTGATATCGAAGTCGAGGATCTTCCTCGTGATGACTCCTCGAAAGCATCACCAGAACCACACAAGAGAAGAACACCAAAGGAAAGACGTGAATGTGACCGATCTCGATACCAGACCTATACCATCTCTTCCCCGATGATGCAAACTCCTGATCCAACAGACAAATACAGAACATACAAGGTGAAGAAGGAGCGAAAGCCAGACGAGACATCGACGCCAGATGATCGTTTCCGTACCATTACCCTCCGAAGAAGCAGGAAATCTGAAGCAAGCTCAGATTTTACTTCTGATATTAGAGCAAAATTCCAAGATCTCTGCATCTCGGTAGACGATGGACAAGACTTGGCCAAAGGGCCAAGAATCGTCAAGCCGAATCGCCTCGATGATGCCAAAACCGAAGACGACGACCCGAAGATCGTTCGTGGTCGCCGGAAACCACTTTACCACTCTCCCAAGTCAAAGATACCACCCCAGGCGATCCCAAGCCCCGAGTCTCACGTTCGAAGCAGTTCGTTGTCACGAATCAGGACTTCGGAGGTGAACCAAATGTCAGAACCCCCCAGGCCGAAGCCTCTCCCGGCACCCAAACCGAAGAGTCCAGCTGCAATGGCTGCGATGCGGAGCCCCCGTCTACCCTTACCTCGCTCCATCGATCGACAAGGCGGCTCGATCAAGCCGAAACCCCCTCTCCCCTTCTCGGAGCACCACATCAAGATCCCCCCTCAGGTCCCACCGAAGCCCAAACTCTCGACCGTGGTACCTCAGAGCCCCAGCGTCGAAGACGCGAAAAAGTCTCCGATCGTCGTCCGCGGGACTCGTACCACCAAACTCCGAAAGGAGAGTCTGTCTCCGTCGAACCGCGACGCGAATCCCTTCACCCGTAGCAGCCCGTATTCGAGCTTCCGCAGCAACGGCTCTTCCATGCGGACGTCTTCGAGCAACCAGAGTCTCCAGAGCACCGACAGCGAATCCAGATCGAAACGCGGTTCGAACGTGGCCCTGAACCGCGGGAAGGAATCCAGCAACCCGCATCTTTACAAGAAGCCGGAGGAAAGCCCTCAGCTGCAGCCGGGCGGGAAGATCGCCATGCTGATGAAGCGCGCCGAGGAAACCCGGAAGGAAGAGCGAGTGTCGACGGGCCCCGTGGAGACGAAGAAGAAGCCCCCTCCGGTCCCGACCAAGCCCAAGAGCAAGTTCGTGCTGAAACTCGGCCGCTTCGGCCGGGCCAAGGAGAGCACCACCGAGCCCCAGCCGGACATGCCCGACGTCGTCCCGCAGATCGCGAAGGACGAGGACGAGGACGCCGGAGGGGACGAGAAGGAGAAACGCATCTCCCGTCTCGGCTCCTTCTTCGCCATGGAGCCGAAGCTGTAACGCGCGAGATGCACTGCGTGGGGGAAAAGAAAAAGATTTGGCATTTCTCATCGATAGGTCGAGGAGGAGGAGGTTCACCGATCGTATTCTATTGGAGTCTTTTTTCTCTAGTGGAAGGCAATGTGCAAAAAAAAAACTCTACGACCCTGTCAAATGTACCAGGTGAATTTTTTTTCCTCAGCAGTGTATTATCCTGCGAAAAAAAAAAGAATTCTTTACGTATCAACATTTGTGATGTCATTCGCTCGTACATGACTTTTTTTATGACTGTGAATGCAATTCAGTTTGTTTTGTTTGATTTTTTTTTTGCATGTGCCAAAAAATTGTGAGAGGTTCGCTGTAATTGTACATTCAGGCGTGACGGCGTGTATCCAGGTGGGTCCAAAAAGCGTCCAGACGGATTTTTTTTTTGCCCCCTTTTTTTTTTGACTCAGTGAGAGATTCCTTTCGCGAATTAGTCCACTGTGTGATTTTTTTCTCATCGTGGTCACTTCCTGAATAAAAAAATACTCATTATTCTCTCATTCACATCCTGGTTGCACTTTTCTTGATGGCATTGCGTCACGGATGCACTCTGAACTTCAGCCGTTGGTCTTTCGGCGAAAGGGCGGGGAAGATCACGAGAAGGAAACGAGAGAATGTGGGAAACAGCTCAGAGGGCGGAGACGGTTCTGTGAGAACTCTTTCCAGGGGCCTTTTTCACGAAACTTCTTTAACTTTTCTTTAACTGTGTTTCGGCTATATTTCGACTTCATCCCGGCTCAGAATAAAGAAATAATAAAGACACCTTTGGAGGTCTCTCTATCTCGACTTTAACCTCTCTGAGGGCCATGGAAACTCATCCGTGCGTATTCTCAATAACATGCCCCAAGCGTTGCATGTGCATTCCTTCTGCCACTTGTGACTTACCGCTCTCCGTGTGAACGGGACCATGGCTGCAAGGCTTCACCTAATTCGAAAGCAACTAAGTCGGGAAAGAGTACTTTGCGACCGATTCCTGACCACAGGCTCCATCTAATATGGAAAGAACGGAAAGGCCATGACCATCATCGAGCATGGATGAAGCCTGTGGCCAGAAATCGAAGTGCCACGCATACTATCGGCTGGATTGGTGGTGCTCCACAACGGGCAGTACCTCCTTGTATTTTCGCCTGAACTAGGACACAGATATCCAAGAGGGGACTCCGTGAGAGACCGAATCTGCTCCTGAGTCCTTCATCGTCGTACTCTTCCAAGGGGCTGTTTCGGTCGCGAAGTACTCTTTCCCGACGAAGCTGCCTTCGAATTAGATGAAGCCTTGCAGTCATGGTCGTGTTCACACGGAGAGCAGTAAGTCACTGTTGGCAGAAAGAATGCCCATGTAACGCTTGGGGCACGTTAATGAGAATGCACACAGGCGAGTTTCCGTCGTCCTCTGAGAGGTTAAAGTCGAGATCGAGAGACCTCCGAATGTGTCTTCAGGTCGCTTCCTGAATAAAATACTCATTATTCTCTCCTTCACATCCTGGTTGCACTTTTCTTGATGGGAATGCGCCACGGATGCACTCTGAACCTCAGCCGTTGGTCTTTCGGCGAAAGGGCGGGAAAGGTCACGAGCAAGAAATGAGAGAATGTGGAAAACGGCTCAGAGGGCGGAGACTGTTCTATTCGGCTCTTTCCTGAATAGTCATTTGAAGTCTGGCTGGGAGCACCCACTCGAACCTGGAGACTGTGAAACCCCCCACCTAGTTATGAGGACCTGGACACGGAGAACAGCACGATGAGCGTGGCCGGCATCACTTCCGAGAATGGCAACCGGCAAGGGAGCAAGGGACAGTGAGGTCATGCTTCAGATGGTGATCTTTTCAGAAAACACAAACCAGTGGAAGGAAGTCGAGTCTTCCCGTCGTCCTATGAGTCGCGCTTTTGAGAGTCTCTTCCCGCAAGGAGTTGACAGCTCGTGATTTCTGAAAGGATCGCAGTCTGCAGCTCTTCCCTCCCTTGAAGAGAGCATATTCCACCAACTAAGTTTGTTCATGACGAAGGCAAATATTTTTCAATTCAGTCCTGGATTTTCCAATCCTAAGACAAAATCTCCTGGTGACTTTCACTCAAAGAATTAAAATGTTGCTACCTAGGAGCGTAGGCGTTTAATATGTAGTTGGTTTCATTGCAGTCTCCTGACATTTGAAAGGAACACGATTCCATTCTGAAGTCCGATTCACCTCAAAATGTAAATCCATGCGCTTTTAAGTTTTTTTTTCTGACTTAATGCAATTCGACTTGTTTTTTTTTTGCTTTTTTTTTCCTTTGCATGTGCCAAAAAATGTGAGAAGTTCGCTGTAATTGAGCTGTACTTTCAGGCGTGACGGCGTGTTTCTAGGTGGGTCCAAAAAGCGTCCAGACGGATTTTTTTCGCCCCCTTTTTTTTTTGACTCGGTGAGATTCCTTTCGCGAATTAGTCCACTGAGTGATTATCTCATCGTGGTCGCTTCCTGAATAAAGTACTCATAATTCTCTCATTCGCATCCTGGTGGCATTTTTCTTGATGGCCTTGCATCACGGATGCCCTCTAAAACTCTGCCGTTGGTCTTTCGGCGAAAAGGCGGAAAAGGTTACAAGATAGAAATGAGAGAATGTGGGAAACAGCTCCGAGGGCGGAGACGGTTCTGTGAAAACTCTTTCCAGGGGCCTTCTTCACGAAACTTCTTTAACTTTTCTTTAACTTTATTTCAGATGGTGATCCTTTCAGAAAGCACAAAAAATGCGAAAGGAAATCGAGTCTTCCCGTCGTCCAATGAATCTTGGTTTTGAGCGCCTTTCCCTGCAAGGAGTTGCTCGTTCCCTCCCTCGATGAGACCACATCACACCAACCAAATATATTTCAATACCCTTCTGGATTTTCGTCGGCCTCGCTCAAAGAATTAAATTTTTTTTTCAGCTCAGCCTTTTTATATGTTGCTGATTTTTTGGCAGTCTTCTGGCATTCGAAGGGAACGTGATTCCATTCGTCCGATTCGCCTGAAAAGTTAGATGCATCCATTTAAAAAGTAAACTGAATTTTCCCAATGGAAAATCCGCAAACATCGGAAATATCAATTCGGTCATTTTTGAAACAAGCATAAAATAGAATCACGACAGGATTCCTGTCGTTGGGAGTTTTAGGCAATACAATTTGAGAGGAAACTTACCATTTTCGATGATCATCAAAGACGCACGGACGCCGAAATTGGGAAAGAAAATCGTCTTGTTCCAGACAGGAGAAATAATCGATCAAAGTTGGTGAAAATCGGAAATGCTGGACTTTTCAATATCAATTTGCAGTTGTTTTAAACAAATTAGAAAGTTGAAATTTACGTGCTAGCATTACCATTGTTTTAATTTGCAATATTCCAAAAGCTCCTTGTGTTAATTATCTTTCCTAATGCTCGAAATTTGCGTGCAAATGTTGGCAATATTTGCCATTTTTGAAGTTGTGTAACTGATATTTTAATTAACGTAGCAGGAAATGAACTAAATCGTAAGATTCTAGCTTATCTCAGCTTTAAACAGAGCCGAAAAACGTTAATCTAGCTCGACTTGTACCAATAATAGCATTTTTATCCCAATGGCTAACTTTGGGGCCGCACAACTCGAAAAACGTTAGAGCTCCGAGATTTTTGGAATTTTTTCCCATAATTTTTCAAGGCCATCACGCACAAATTGGACTCTGAAGCGCGACCTTGACCCCTTGACCACTTTGAGCTGGAATGCCTGGGCAGTTCGTGTTCCCATGGATCGGGACTTGTTATGGGAACCGGATCGACGGATGCCCAGTGCCCAGCATCGCTTCCGAGAATGGGAGGCTGAAAGGGAGCAAGGACAGTGAGGCCATGTTGTAAATGGTAAAGGCAGCCAGTGTCATGGCCACGGTGATGATGCGTGAAGCCCAGCATCTTCAAAGTAGTCAAATGGAGATGCTATGTGATGTGAATCCACCATCAGCCTTTGACAACGTCCTCACCGAAACAGGGTGCACGGTCATGACGACCAGTGATATCGAAGTCGAGGATCTTCCTCGTGATGACTCCGAAGCTAATAATAAAGTAAAATCTGAAGCAAGCTCCGATTTTACTTCTGATATTAGAGCAAAATTCCAAGATCTCTGCATCTCGGTAGACGATGGACAAGACTTGGCCAAAGGGCCAAGAATCGTCAAGCCGAATCGCCTCGATGATGCCAAAACCGAAGACGAGCCAAAAAATTGTGAGAGGTTCGCTGTAATTGTACATTCAGGCGTGACGGCGTGTATCCAGGTGGGTCCAAAAAGCGTCCAGACGGATTTTTTTTTTGCCCCCTTTTTTTTTTGACTCAGTGAGATTCCTTTCGCGAATTAGTCCACTGTGTGATTTTTTTCTCATCGTGGTCACTTCCTGAATAATAAAAAATACTCATTATTCTCTCATTCACATCCTGGTTGCACTTTTCTTGATGGCATTGCGTCACGGATGCACTCTGAACTTCAGCCGTTGGTCTTTCGGCGAAAGGGCGGAAAAGGTCACGAGAAAGAAACGAGAGAATGTGGGAAACAGCTCAGAGGGCGGAGACGGTTCTGTCGAGCTCTTTCCTAAATAGTCATTTGAAATCTGGCTGGGAGCAGCCACTCAAACCTGAAAAATGTGAAACCTGGTTAGGAGGACCTGGACACGGAGAACAGCATGATGAGCGTGGCCGGCATCACTTCCGAGAATGGCAACCGGCAAGGGAGCAAGGGACAGCGAGGTGGTCATCCTTCAGATGGTGATCTTTTCATCTTTTCCGAAAACACAAACAAGTGGAAGGAAGTCGAGTCTTCCCGTCGTCCTATGAGTCGCGCTTCTGAGAGCCTCTTCCCGCAAGGAGTCGACAGCCCGTGATTTCTGAGAGGATCGCAGTCTGCAGCTCTTCCCTCCCTTGAAGAGAGCATGTTCCACCAACTAAGTTTCTTCATGACGAAGGCAAATATTTTTCAATTCAGTCCTGGATTTTCCAAACCTAAGACAAAATCTCCTGGTCACTTTCAAAGAATTATAATTTTGCTACCGAGGAGCGTAGGCGTTTAATATGTAGTTGGTTTCAATGCAGACTCCTGACATTTGAAAGGAACACGATTCCATTCTGAAGTCCGATTCACCTCAAAATGTAAATCCATGCGTTAAAAATTTTTTTTTTCTGACATAATGCAATTCGGCTTGTTTTTTTTTTGCATGTGCCAAAAAATGTGAGAAGTTCGCTGTAATTGTGCTGTACTTTCAGGCGTGACGGCGTGTATCCAGGTGGGTCCAAGTTCTCAGAATTCTCTCATTCACATCCTGGTTGCATTTCTCTTGATGGCCTTGCATCACGGATGCACACCAAAACCCTGCCGTTGGTCGTCCGGCGAAAAGGCAGAAAAGGTCACGAGAAAGAAACGAGAGAATGTGAAAAACACTTCAGCGGTCGGAGACGGTTCTGTCGAGCTCTTTCGAGAAAAGTCATGACTTCTGAAAGGATCACGGTCTTTAGATCTTCCCTCCTTTGAAGAGAGCAGATTGCACCAACTAAACTCGCTGATGATGAAGCCGAATATTTTTCTATACGGTCCTGGAATGTCCAAAACTAAGACACAAAGGCGCCTGTTCTCATTCACTAATAGAAATAAAGCCATTCAACTGAGGAGCAAATTGCGAGAGGTTTGCTGTAATTGTACATTGAGGTGTGACGTCGTGTATCCAGGTGGGTCCAAGAAGGGTCCAGACGGATTTCCCCCCCCCCCCCCCCCCCCCCCCCCCCC
>CAJPEV010006150.1:0-11375 GCA_905338385.1 Darwinula stevensoni
GTATTGTAACAATCAACATTATGCCCATTCGACCATTGTCCATTCGACATTGTGTGACATTCGACATTTTTGCTAGTCGACAAAAAATCTGACGACATTGTGGCTTTCGACATTATGTTATAGAACCCTTCGCCCTCCTGGAAGCATGATCATGGCGATAAATTTATTTTCCCAGATGAATGACGTGGACGAGGATGCATCTAATATATGTAGACGATCGTGACTGACTGAGTGACAGACTGACACTAATTCTAACCATGTTCTAGAGAAGCTAGAAATGTGACACTTGGTACACATGTACCTTTTGGAGGTACATGCCCTGGGGGCACCCAATTCGGAAGGAAGACGTTATCAATGGTATATATTTGCTTCCATCAAACGGATCAACATGGAAAGCTGAAACGTTGCATATGCGTACCTACTGAGACTGAGTTCAGGAAAAATGCCAAGTTTTTGATACATGCCCTGGGGGCATATTTTTTGTGGGTTACGTTTTCAAATAACTTTTTTTGTCCACTGAGTTTTACAGAGATAAAAATGAAACTTGGCACAAAAATAACTGAGGTGATGGTGAATTCAGAAAATTTCAGGTTTTGTGGTGCATACCCCCAGGGCACAGCTTTCGTCTTTTCCAAAGATATTTTTGCCCCAGGAAAAAGAGCAAACGGATAGGGCTGCAACTTGATATGCCTGTAGTTCTCCGAGTACTGATTTAAGTTAAAAAAAAAAACCTTTTTTTTTAAGTAAAACCTTCCTGGTATATTTTTTGCAAATTGTGCATTTCCAGAAACTCTTCTCGTCCAATGAAAGAGAGAGCTAAAGAAAGTACAAACTTGGAGCAGAAGTACCTGTTGGATTGCTAAGTGCATATCCTACTTTTCAAAGGAGACCCCTCAAGACAGATTATGAAGAGATTTGAAGTTAGTCACATGATAAATAATTGGAATAATTATTTTCATGGATATATAGATCCGTTTTCTCTCGTGACAAATTTTGACATACACATACTTTTAATATGTTTTTGCCGCTTTGAAAATTAATTAAATAATGAACCATCCTGGACAATGGAGCGCCGAAGGCGCGAAGATAGCGAGTTTGTTTGCACGAAGGACAAACGAACTCGCTAGTTATACATTTGCGACTCGTGTCGAGAGTATTAGCAATAATGTATGAGCCTTCAATTTGCGGGCAGAGGCTATTGGAAAATTGAAACTCCACTTACGATAAAATATATATTCATAGTAACGGAATATGTCTTCCATGACGGTTAATCTTGTCGACACTTCAACCTAGGGACGGTCAGGAAAAAACATGAAGTATAACGAAACCACATGTGGTTTCGTGGCAAGAAGCAGTTCGGGCTTCCAAAGAAAATGGCGCAGAGAGAAGGCAACATCATCACTCAACATCCTCTGAAAATTTTGTTTCTCGTTGTGAAATAAAATTAATCAAGGTAAATTATTCTTGCTACCAACATAAAAATTCCTGCCTGCGAATTCAATGATCCAATTCTGGTGATCTCTACTCACTTCCCACTTGTGAGATATCCTTCAATATTAGCGGGCATAACTGTGAAACCCCGCATTTCGCATGGACCGTAACCTTACTATGTTTCCCATCCACCCGTCAAAAAATTACTGAGGGAAACAAGGGAATGCTTTTACTTATGGGTTGATGAGAAAATAAATAATAATGAGGTCAACGAACAGAGCAGTGCAACTACAAGTTTCATAAAGTAAAAGGGCAAAATATACAAACATAAAACCCGTTCATATGACACGTTCATACCCAACATTGTTATACCTGGACCATTAGCCAAGGAGGAAAGGGTGAAATCAGCAATCAACTCAAGTGAGGATTTTTTTTTCTTGCATGAAATGAGGAAATCGATGGGAGGCTTTCGATGTCTCCGTCGACGTCAGCGAAATCCATTTGAAGGTGTAGTAGCTCTCGAGTCCCTCACTTACCAGAGTTCCTCACTTACCAGAGTTCCTCACTTACCTTTCTCAATGACCCAGGCACAACTAAGGAACTTCGTATTTCGGGAGAAGACAGAGTCAGATCCATCATGGCATTGCTTCACCTTTTCCGCGATGCCGACTCTGAGGGCTTGATCCCGTGTTTGCCCGGTCATTATGGGCAGCGATGCGAGAAAACGACGTTGGAATCAAAAGAACTTAGTCTCAGAATTTGTACCATATATTGTACAATGCAGAAACTAAGCGACGGCCAGCTGGTACTAGTAAGTTTCTCTCGTAGAAAGCGAGGGCCACCAATTTTTCGTCCAGGGTGAGTAGGAAGCATTCCTTTCTTTGTGACAAATTTAGAGATGAATATTCTTTGTTGCTAAAAAACAAAAAAAACAGTGCTGTGCCTGAGGGAGCCCCCGATGATCCCGAATGTCTTGATTTATTCTTCGATGACTGGAACGGAAGTTCCCCAGCGCCAAAAGGAGGGATAGAAACTTTTCGCCGTGGGAACCCAAAAGGACTCGTGGATGGAGCGTCTCTCCCCTCTGGTCGAATTGCTGGTGCAACTCCATCGAGGATGGAAAAAAGTTTAATGTAAGTGCATTATTTCCGCCGGTCTACATCATGATTTAAAAAAATTATCAGATTTTCAAGGAAGCAGAGTTACGAAGTAAAAAGAGTTAGACAGGACGGCTAGCACACTTGTCTCTTCTTGTCATGAAAATCCCCAATGTTTTCTCATATTATACTATGTATTTCTTCGTATATGTTTTGCCCTTCCAGATATTCACAATATTGTGATGCATTCCACAATAGGGCTCAACTTGCCCAGTGAAGAGAGCGAAATACAAACAGCTAAATTCGCCGAGCCGGAAATGCGTTCGCCATTGGCATAAATTCTCGAATAGCAATTAAAAGACTGGATACAGTGACAGAGAAAGATCAATTTGGCATTGGGAGAGACTTCCCTTGTCTGATTTCCATGTCAGGTGACACGATGTCTTCCCGGACGAAAATCTTGTCTTTTGCGGCCATCCCAAGGTCTATATATCCCATTTCACGCATGAGCATCATGATGTTGGGGCGGTCGACTTCATCTTCCATTTCGATCATGAATATTTTCACGGGGATTTGATGGATGGGAAAGGTACGAAGGATACCCAATTCCGCGCCCTGGATGTCTAATACGACCAAGTCCAGTCTGGTAATACCAACCGCGTTTAGAATCGTACTGATGGGGTAGCAGTCCACTTTGTACGAAAATTTTCTATCCCCTAATACAAAATGCATATCAGACAGGGCGCTGGTTCCTCTTTCCCTCTCGGTTTCCCCCAAACTCTCGACGAACGTGGCTCGATAAAAGAAGGGCGTCGGGCTGACGCATGCCTGAACCACCCACGCCTTCCGATGTTTCCATCGCATTTCACGGACGAATCTCGGGCTGGCTTCCACGAGAACGCCGTTCCATCCGAGAAATCGCTCGAGGTAAAGAGTATTGGAAAGGAATTCCCCGTCGTTCGCACCTGCTTCCAGAAACGTCCCGTTCTCCAACGGCCCGAGGATCTGGAGGACGGCGTCCGCTTGCCCCTCGGAAGGATCGGCTCGGTCGGGTCTGTTCAAGTCGTAGGGCTCGTCGTCTGGGGCGAATAGAGAGGTGAGGCGGATGCGATTGGATAGGCAAGCATCAATGTTTACTATTTTCAACCGATGGTAACTGAAAACGAATAATCCAATTAGTCCTGCGGCCATTCCATTGCCAGCATTGGCTTGCAGGTAATGACTGGCGAGCATGTTAAGGTGGGGTAGCTGGGGTGCGTCTAGAGATGGTACACATGACATGGAATAACAAGAAACACAAACAACATATTGAATAAGAATATGTTGTATTATTATTATATTATCATACACATATTAAGAATTTCGCAGTCGGTTGAGACCCAACCGCATTGGATTAATGCCGTCACTTTTCCTGGAAACACTCCAGTCATTCCTAAGTTGGAAGAAATCTTGAAAATAGTCGGAACAGAGAGAGATTTTCCAGCTCAATTGTTAATGAGCAAAACTTGCAAATCTGCGTGCATTTCCATGAAGTATACTGTCAATTCCGGAAATATATTCATGTCCAGTATTCTCCAAAATAGCTGAATCGTGCTCGATGGGAGTTTGCACTCTGGTTTCTGAGTAAATATGTTCCTTCTTCATCACTTTTCGAGGCAAGGGAACGAAAACCGACTTTTTTGCATTTCGCTGTCTCTCGTATGATTTCATATTTACTGGAATTTCATATTTCTTCACAAATGAATTTCAACTGAGCACAATTCTCATTGAAACAAACAAAATAACAAATAATTTGCAACTATAAGTGTTCCCATCCCTCATCAGTTACATTAAAATGCGTATTATCTGCCAGAAGAGGTAATGCACAGTCAGTGATTTCTTAACGCTTTATCAATATCAGAATCACTACGTTATTAATATTGGATTCAAACAAAGGCATTTAACCAGAATTACATGTGATGACCCCCAATCAGAAGAAAACCATTTCATTCTCTCTCATTCGAAGTCCCTCAGTAACAGAGCCACTTTTTATAAAGGGTGGAGATGGCTCCCCAGACGGCCAACTACCCCTCAGTGCCGAAATAGTCCATTCAATTACCAAAAGTACACCGTGTGATATGAATGGTGCATTCCTTGAAGGGATTCATTGAGAATCATTTGCATATCTAGAGAGAAGTACTTCATCAAGTAAATCCTATACTACTCTAAACTACTGTGGGTTCTAATATAAATATCGATAGAGCAATAGCATATAAAACTTCCATTCAATCGTTACAAAAACAATTAACTAAAACTGAATTAATCGATGAAGTTGATAGCGTTATACGGAAAAGGAAGGCTAACAAATACGCTAACAAAATATATTTTCGTACCTCAATAATCCATGGACTTGGGGATGGAGAGACTCCTTTTAAAAGTTATCACTCAAAGAAACAATGAATAGAACACGAAGAAGAAAGTCATTGCTCGACTGGAGCAGAGGGAAAACGAAACCTGTGGAGTCATTCCTTGACAAGAAAGCAAACTCTTGCGTCATAACTCTTGGGGTGGAAGAGTAAGACCAAGACTTGACATTAGTTAATACCTGGTATTTCCAAATGTTTGAGAGAACTCCTGTTAATTCCGGAACCATACATAACATCGGCGAAATATGAGTTTGGTAAAAAAAAGAAATTGCAGGAAAGGCCAAGTGGTTTGGTTATAATGGACGTATCATGTCATTGGAATGGCCCAATATGATTTAATCGGACAACTTCTTGCTCCATAAAATGTATGTAACGTTATCCCGACTGCAGCGGAGTGAAGGAAATGCAATCATTCCCCGAATGGGGCAATACGACCAGCATAGTCACCCTCAAGGAAGCGGAAATGTCTCAACAGGCATCCAGCGAATAGTGAGGAAGAAAGAGAGAAGGGTCTTACAGTGCATATTCAGAGTGCAGTGGTGCAAAAGACCGTCTCTGGACTGTAGAAGGGAATGAGCGTAGTCATACATGGAATCGCGGATTTATGTGATGCAGTCGTTCCTCGACGGTCGAAAGAAGATGAGACGCTTCTCTTATCTTATATTTTTATGCGGACGTTGTTGGGATTTCAAACGGACATCTATTGCACGAATTTTGATAAGTATGCAACGACCGATTGGCATCGCCATCATGACGGATCTTTCGCAATGCAAGTAAAGCTTGATGATTCTATGCATTTAATGAAGTAAAAAAAAAGTGCTGATAAATCGTAGTATCCAACAGGTATGGATACACTGTTATCTTAGGACTGAGAGTAGCCCATGATACGCTTATGTTACCACTATTCCAGCGCTCTTTTTATAGAGGATTCTAAGTATCGTTGGAAGGAACTCAGGAAATGCCTCCGAGGAAGGTATTGATAGAAGCGTCTCACTCTGGTGGTGNTGGTTCCTCTTTCCCTCTCGGTTTCCCCCAAACTCTCGACGAACGTGGCTCGATAAAAGAAGGGCGTCGGGCTGACGCATGCCTGAACCACCCACGCCTTCCGATGTTTCCATCGCATTTCACGGACGAATCTCGGGCTGGCTTCCACGAGAACGCCGTTCCATCCGAGAAATCGCTCGAGGTAAAGAGTGTTGGAAAGGAATTCCCCGTCGTTCGCACCTGCTTCCAGAAACGTCCCGTTCTCCAACGGCCCGAGGATCTGGAGGACGGCGTCCGCTTGCCCCTCGGAAGGATCGGCTCGGTCGGGCCTGTTCAAGTCGTAGGGCTCGTCGTCTGGGGCGAATAGAGAGGTGAGGCGGATGCGATTGGATAGGCAAGCATCAATGTTTACTATTTTCAACCGATGGTAACTGAAAACGAATAATCCAATTAGTCCTGCGGCCATTCCATTGCCAGCATTGGCTTGCAGGTAATGACTGGCGAGCATGTTAAGGTGGGGTAGCTGGGGTGCGTCTAGAGATGGTACACATGACATGGAATAACAAGAAACACAAACAACATATTGAATAAGAATATGTTGTATTATTATTATATTATCATACACATATTAAGAATTTCGCAGTCGGTTGAGACCCAACCGCATTGGATTAATGCCGTCACTCTTCCTGGAAACACTCCAGTCATTCCTAAGTTGGAAGAAATCTTGAAAATAGTCGGAACAGGGAGAGATTTTCCAGCTCAATTGTTAATAAGTAAAACTTGCAAATCTGCGTGCATTTCCATGAAGTATACTGTCAATTCCGGAAATATATTCATGTCCAGTATTCTCCAAAATAGCTGAATCGTGCTCGATGGGAGTTTGCACTCTGGTTTCTGAGTAAATATGTTCCTTCTTCATCACTTTTCGAGGCAAGGGAACGAAAACCGACTTTTTTGCATTTCGCTGTCTCTCGTATGATTTCATATTTACTGGAATTTCATATTTCTTCACAAATGAATTTCAACTGAGCACAATTCTCATTGAGGCAAACAAACAAAATAACAAATAATTTGCAACTATAAGTGTTCCCATCCCTCATCAGTTACATTAAAATGCGTATTATCTGCCAGAAGAGGTAATGCACAGTCAGTGATTTCTTAACGCTTTATCAATATCAGAATCACTACGTTATTAATATTGGATTCAAACAAAGGCATTTAACCAGAATTACATGTGATGACCCTCAATCAGAAGAAAACCATTTCATTCTCTCTCATTCGAAGTCCCTCAGTAACAGAGCCACCTTTTATAAAGGGTGGAGATGCCTCCCCAGACGGCCAACTACCCCTCAGTGCCGAAATAGTCCGTTCAATTACCAAAAGTGCACCGTGTGATATGAATGGTGCATTCCTTGAAGGGAGAATCATTGAGAATCATTTGCATATCTAAAGAGAAGTACTTCAAGTAAATCCTATACTACTCTAAACTACGGTGGGTTCTAATATAAATATCGATAGAGCAATAGCATATAAAACTTCCATTCAATCGTTACAAAAACAATTTAAAACTGGATTAATCGATGAAGTTGATAGCGTTATACGGAAAAGGAAGGCTAACAAATACGCTAACAAAATATATTTTCGTACCTCAATAATCCATGGAGTTGGGGATGGAGAGACTCCTTTTAAAAGTTATCACTCAAAGAAACAATGAATAGAACACGAAGAAGAAAGTCATTGCTCGACTGGAGCAGAGGGAAAACGGAACCTGTGGAGTCATTCCTTGACAAGAAAGCAAACTCTTGCGTCATAACTCTTGGGGTGGAAGAATAAGACCAAGACTTGACATTAGTTAATACCTGGTATATCCAAATGTTTGAGAGAACTCCTGTTAATTCCGGAACCATACGTGACATCGGCGAAATATGAGTTTGGTAAAAAAAATAAATTGCAGGAAAGGCCAAGTGGTTTGGTTATAATGGACGTATCATGTCATTGGAATGGCCCAATATGATTTAATCGGGCAACTTCTTGCTCCATAAAATGTATGTAACGTTATCCCGACTGCAACGGAGTGAAGGAAATGCAATCATTCCCCGAATGGGGCAATACGACCAGCATGGTCACCCTCAAGGAAGCGGAAATGTCTCAACAGGCATCCAGCGAATAGTGAGGAAGAAAGAGAGAAGGGTCTTACAGTGCATATTCAGAGTGCAGTGGTGCAAAAGACCGTCTCTGGACTGTAGAAGGGAATGAGCGTAGTCATACATGGAATCGCGGATTTATGTGATGCAGTCGTTCCTCGACGGTCGAAAGAAGATGAGACGCTTCTCTTATCTTATATTTTTATGCGGACGTTGTTGGGATTTCAAACGGACATCTATTGCACGAATTTTGATAAGTATGCAACGACCGATTGGCATCGCCATCATGACGGATCTTTCGCAATGCAAGTAAAGCTTGATGATTCTATGCATTTAATGAAGTAAAAAAAAAGTGCTGATAAATCGTAGTATCCAACAGGTATGGATACACTGTTATCTTAGGACTGAGAGTAGCCCATGATACGCTTATGTTACCACTATTCCAGCGCTCTTTTTATAGAGGATTCTAAGTATCGTTGGAAGGAACTCAGGAAATGCCTCCGAGGAAGGTATTGATAGAAGCGTCTCACTCTGGTGGTGAGCCCATGATACGCTTATGTTACCACTATTCCAGCGCTCTTTTTATAGAGGATTCTAAGTATCGTTGGAAGGAACTCAGGAAATGCCTCCGAGGAAGGTATTGATAGAAGCGTCTCACTCTGGTGGTGACACCACGCTGTTGCCTATTATCCCGTGCCAAAAAATTCGATGGATTTGAGGATATCCAAGTCGATGGCTACACAGGGTTTTTCTATCAGTACTATAGATGAGTGAGAACGAAGTCTTAGTTAATACTAGGATGCTTAGATATGAGTATGAGTAACGGAACTACAATAAAGTGAGATTACTCAATTGGTTCCTGCTGTGACCAAGTTTCTGTTATTAGTCAATGAATGTTCTAATATGATTTTTCAATTGCCTAGTCTAGATTTTTCAATAGTCACTTTCAATAAAAATGAACATCTACCATCATCCCTTTAGCAATTCCATGCCGATACGACCCACCCCTTCTCTAATATTAGGAGCCACCCATGGGTTTCGCACTTCACTGCACTTTAGTCCTAAAGTCTCATCTTTCCCTTGGAATTTCAAAAAATGTAAAAATCACCAGGTGACAGGCCATGAGAATGAGGTGTGTGGGGCAATGAATCGAGGCCTGCATCTTGGAGCGACTCGAGAAACCCTTTGAGTTGAAATATAGTCTTTCAAATCGAGGAGCGTTGTTCCCAACTTTCCTTAACGCCTCTCCTTCATTGGCTTTGAAATCTCACCAGCAATGTTAGAGTAACTGAAAGAAGGCAAACAGTCCAATCAGGGAACCCAGCAGAGAAACTGCCTGATGGAGAAACGGAAATGCCAGCCAGACCGCTATGACGTCATCAAAAGTGGGAAGGGCATAGGGCGAGAGTGGAATGGGAGAGACACCATGATGCCAGCATCAGAAGAGAGAACTTCTATCCCCTCATTTCGTCAGGGCATTGAGATTACTCCCGAGCAGGACGCCATCTTCATGAAGCATGAGTAGGTAAGGGAACTAAGTAATTTCAACCCTTGTCCCTAGCAGATGAGACTCGATTTTGAAGTTCCTGAATCATTCAGTGCCCTAGAATAGGCAAGGGCACACTGTTTTAATTCTTGTGAATGTTCTTCATGAATTGTTCGACTCGGTTCAGACGAAATCACCGAGCTTCGAGTCCTAAAACCCTCTACGTCCTTCATTGGACGGTTGCAAGTTAGGTTGCAAAGTCAAGAAACTCCCCGCTTGATATTTCCTATGGGGGAAAACTTAGAAAACGAACACGAGGAGCTTCCTAAGGTCAGTGTTGACGTCGATTCAATGCATTTGAAGGCTGGAGGATGAAGGAGAAGCAAAACAAAAGAGGCCAATACGGAATATTTGAACATTGCAAAGGTCAGCCTGGACTACCTACCAAGAGGGAAAAGGTAAACTCATTAATCAACGTATGCAAAGAATTTTTTTCTTGCTGGAAATGTGAAAATCAATTGAAGGCCCTAGGAATCTCTGCTGACGTCAGCAAATCCATATGAGAGTGTATCAGCACACACGTACGCCTACTGCCAGAGTCGTACCGTTATTCCCAAGGACCCAGTCGCAACGATGGAACGTCGAATTTCCAAAGTAGACAAACTCAGGGTCATCCTGACATTGCTTCTCCTCTTACGGGATGTTGGCTCCGTGGATTCGATGCTGTATTTTCCCGTCTATCATGGGGGGCAATACGAGAGCGTGATGCTGGAATCTGAGGAACCGAGTCGCGGAATGTGCAGCATATATTGTGTGTTGCAAAAACCAATTCCTTGTTACGCCTTCAATCACAAAAGAAGCGACTGTTCATGCCACCTGGTTCTAAATGGGAATGGCTCCCTAGTGGAAAGTGAAGGCTACCAGTCTTTCGTTCAGAGTAAGTTGAAAGCTTTGCAGTTTCCCTTAGACGTATTAGGGATATACACTCAATGTCCACAAAATTAGAGATACCTCACTAGTAGCGTGTTGGACCGCCTTTGGCCCTCAAAACAACATCAATTCGTCGTGGCATGGATTCCACGAGGTGCTGGAAACGTTCTGCAGTTATCCCGGCCCATGCTGCTAGCACAGCGGCACTCAGTTGCCGCTTGTTTCATGGCAGTACAGGCAAGCCCCGCACAGCCCGTTCCACCTCATCTCAAAGATGTTCTATTGGATCGAGATCAGGGGACTGTGCGGGCCACTGGAGCAAGGTAAAGTCCTGGGCATGTTCCTCGAACCAATCCATGACGATACGGCCCTTGTGGCACGGTGCATCGTCCTGCTGAAAGTATCCATCTGCTTAATGGAAAACGGTGGTCATAAAGGGATGGACCCGATCGGCAACGATGTTCAGGTATGCCGTACTGTCCTGACGACAGCCTGCAATGTTGACACCAAACAGGAGGGGTCTATGGATTCATGTTTCCTGCGCCAGATTCGCATCCTCCCATTGGCGAAATGCAACTGGAACCGGGATTCATCTGACCACGCAACCTTTTTCCACTCGGCAATGGTCCGGTGATGAGGCTCTTTTGCCCAGAGAAGTCTCGCTTTCCTGTTTTTGTCCGACGACATTGACACCCGAAATGATCTTCTGCTGTTGTAGCCCATCCGCGCTTAGGTGCAACGGGTCGTGTGCACGGATATGCTTTTCGGGACACCAGCGTTGAATTTTGCCGTGATTTGGCGTACTGTAGCCCGCCTGTCGGCCAAAACGATACGTGACAGCCTTCTCTGACCTCAAGCATCGACGAGGCTCTGCCGTCCACAGGATGCCCTTGCAGCC
>CAJPEV010006151.1:0-11371 GCA_905338385.1 Darwinula stevensoni
CAAATCTGTTGCCTCTTTTGTTACGATGAAACTATTCTAATAAAATCGCCAGATGAGACTGAAATGGTTCCTATGAAAGTCTCTGTTGTTTTCCTTTCCTTCGTGGAAGACGGTGGAAATGAGAAATCGAGGGTCGTGATGGGGCGGGGGCGGTGGCGGGGCGAAAACGGGATTGGAGAGTAAATATTGCAGCATTCATTTTGGAGATTCGGACGTAATCTCCTCACACCACGGGTGGCTTCATAGCACACAAAGGACTTCGGAGCCAAGAAGGCCCTCATGCTGGGATGAGGGCTTCATTCATAGACGTGACGGTTATATATCTGGGAAACTACCCACCACATTTTTGAACGATTTCTTGCTCGCTGGTCGTGCCTTCTTTGCAGATGATGTAAAAGGAGGAAATGCAAATATGTTGATCTCGTTGAATGTTGACCGGGGAAAAAGGGGAAGCTTGACTTGCACAGACCTGTTAACTGAAATCATTTAGCTTTCGAATTTTTCCATTGATGTCCTAATTGGTTTTCAATGTTTCCGAAACGAACATTTCCCTTTCAACCTTGAAACTTGCCTCCTACTTGTCGTAGGAGCATGTGACCCTTGCAGTAAGAAACGTAAGAAGAAGATAGCGAACGCCATTGCTTTGAGCACGCAAAGTTTCAGAAATTGAGGGTTGGGGTTGGGCGGGGACGGTGGCGGGGCTGAGAACGGGAGTGAAGAGTAAATATTGCGCCATTCATTTTGTAGATTCGAATTTTGCAGAGGATGTAAAATGAGGAAATTCAAGAATGTTGATCTTGGAGGAAGGGAGGAAAAGGGAATGGTTGCCTTACAATGCTCTGATAACTGAAATTATCTAGCTTTCGAATTTTTCCATTGATGTCCTAATTGGTTTTCGATGCTTCTAGTGGAGAGTAAATCCTGCAGCATTCGTTTTGGTGATTCAAACGTAATCTCCCCACACCACGGGTGGCCTCAGAGCACACCCAACGGTTTTCTGCCAAGAATGCACACGTGCTAGGATGAGGGTTTCATTCATAGACGTCACATTTATAGCATGGCTTCAGGTAGCCATGCCTCAATGTTCTCTCTGATCATCGAAGGAAAAACCGGCTCCTGATGAACCTGTGACGGGTTGCAGAACTCGGATGGGGAAGAGTATGTGTTGAGGCCGAAAATGCCGAAAAGCTGGACGAATGGGTGAAGAAAGTCTCATTCCATGCCAAACCTCCTCCTCGAATGCAGCTCCTCAGCTATGACTCGCAAAAGGTATGCAGTTTCTCCTGTATTGCCTAATAATAAAGTCCCAGATACCTGCATGAATCTAGATCAAGGACCTGGAGAACGAAGCCAAGCGCCTGATGCAAAAATACCCGGACACGTCCGTCCCGATCCGGCAGAAGCTCTCGGAACTCCAGGAGACCTGGCGCGCCCTCACCCAAAAGTGCCAAGCCTGCAAGCGACAACTCGCCGCCGCCTACACCCTCCAGAAGTTCAAGGCCGAGCTGAAGGACCTCGAGAAGTGGGTCGAGAACACGCAAGACAAGATGAGCAGCGGCGGCGTCCCCGTCAGCCAGGTCGAGGCCGAGTCCATGCTCGAGCTCCATCAGGAGCGGAAGGCCGAGATCGACGGGAGGCAGGAGACCTTCAAGGCCCTCAAGGACTTCGGCCACCACCTCATCCAGCAGAATCACTGGGCCAAAGACGAAGTCGAGGAGGCCGTCGGGCACCTCGAGGAGATGCGACGCTCCCTGAGCGCCAGCTGGGAAGAGCAGAAGCATTTCCTGCTGCAGGCCCTGCAGAGCAAGGCGTTCTTCCATCACGCGGACGAAGCCGACGAGTGGCTGGCGGACAAGGAGGCCTTCCTCAACAACGACGACCTCGGGGATTCCATGGCCGCCGTGGAGACGCTGATCCGGAAGCATCGGGCGTTCGAGAAGACGCTGCATCAGCCGAACGGGACGAAGGTCGATCAGCTCGAGAAGTTCGCGATGGAGTTGGTCGCCGGGAAGCATTACGACAGCCAGGCCATACAGCAGCGGCTGGGCGCCGTGTGCCGGCGGCGGGATCGCCTGAAGGAGAACTCCATGATCCGATCCCGCAAGCTCGCGGAATCCCAGCAGCTGCAGCAGTTCCTCCGGAACATCTACGAGGTCGTGAACTGGATCGCCGAGAAGATGCAGGTGGCCTGCGACGAGTCCTACCGCGATCCCATGAACCTCCAGAGCAAGATCCAGAAGCACCAGGCGTTCGAAGCCGAGATCCTCGCCAACAAAGGCCGCGTGAACGCCGTGAACCAGGAGGGCGAACAGCTGATCGGAAACGGCCACTTCGCCGCCATGGACATCCGCCAGCGCCTGGACGAACTGGAGCAGCTCTGGCGGGGGCTCCTGGACGCCTCGAGGGAGAAGAAGGAGCGGCTCCAGGACGCCTACAAGGCCCTCGCCTTCAATCAGACGCTGGACGACCTCGACGCCTGGATGGACGAGATCGAGGGCCACCTCCAGAGCGAGGACCACGGCCACGACATGACCTCCGTCCAGAACCTCCTGAAGAAGCATCAGCAGCTGGAGTCGGACATCCACGCGCACGCCGACAACGTCGAGCAGGTCAAGGACACGTCCGTCGCCTTTCGGAACAATCAGCACTTCATGAAGGACGAGATCGACGAGAGGGTTCGGGCCGTCATCAAGAGGTCAGTCTCGTCTTTTCGCTCAACGATGTCGATTTAGCGATTAGCTAATCGCTAATCGCTGTCGGTTTTCTCTAATCGCGCTGATCGGGTCTCTCTAGTCGATGAGCATTAGGGGATTATCGGCGGTGATCCGGAGCTCCCGCTTATTCCGGCCCCGGCAGAAATCCCGTAGAACCTTCGCTAAAATTCTCCGTTTAGGCCGAATGCCGTAATTTCGGAGGAAGAGTACCCTATTCCCCCTGGGCCGTGCTGGCAAAAGAGATGAAATTGGACCGAAAAAAAAGTTTTTTCCTCGGACCCTTCCTGGCGTCGCCTCTCCCGCTCGCCCACGAAATAAAAATGAGGGGGAAAACTCTCCTTCGGTCTCCTTTTCCCTCGGGTAATGGAGGAGTCCGTCTCATCCGTCCTCGCCGTTTGCTCCTCGAGGAGACGTTTAATGTTTTTGAAGCGCTTGGATGGAAAGAAACTTGATGAAGGTCTGGGACGTCGTATGAATATTTCGCAGTCGACAGTGGCTAATGGGAAGAAATTCGGCGATAAATTCGAGTGATTACTCGGGCAGATTTTCGATAATCCGTAGGAATCGTTAATCCAAATCTCGCATCAACGCATGCCTTCCCCGATCCATTCCTCGCCTGAGAATCGATTTTGCTTCCTGATTTCACCCATTCTTCGGAGAACTTGTGGCTTGAATGTCAGCACCGAAAGTTTTTTTTTGTTCAATAGGTACGAGTCTCTGCACGAGCCCCTGCAGATCCGCCGAGACAACCTCGAGGACGCGCAGCTCCTCTACCAGTTCTTCCGGGACGTGGAGGACGAGCTGGTGTGGATCTCCGAGAAGGAGCCCGTCGCCCAGTCGGAGGACTTGGGCGCGAGCCTCTCCGCCGTCCAGACGCTCACGAAGAAGCATCAGGTGAGGTTGCCCCGCGGTTTATGCCCGGTTGCCCTGCGGTTTGCGCCTGGTTGCCTCGTTGAATTCGCGGTGTTGATTGGTGTTCTCTTTCGTAGGCGCTCGAAACAGAGATCCAGAGCCACGAACCGATGGTTAATCTGGTGAGCACCAAGGGGCAGCAGATGATGAAAAGCGGGCACTTCGCATCTAGTCAGATCGACACGAAAGTGCGGAACCTGGCCGCACGCATGGCGCAACTCAAAGATGCCACCAGCGTGAGGCGGTTACGTCTCCAGGATGCGCTGGAGTCCCAGCAGGTATGACAAAATTTCAGGCGTCCTTAGTGTTAAATGAAGACAAACTGAACCGAACTGAGCTTTGAGAAATATTTTGAAAAGCTGGAACCAAACTTGAGTGTGTTTATAATTGAGGTCAATCTTATATGAACTCTTACGTCGAGTCAAATCCTGTGCACCCCAACAACTTCAAAATTAGCGTGGAACACAATGACCACATTGATGTGTTTTTCTTTCATACTTGCTCATTAACATCTTTTGATTAACATCTTTTGCATTAGGCTGATCATTCCATATAAGCTTTGTATGTAAGTATGTAGAAGTCACTAGGAAAGTGAACAGTGCTTTTGTGTTAATTTTCTGATTTGAGACCATGCTTTTTGGGGCTACAACAGGATTTCTAAAACTGAACTTTAGGAATCAGATATTGAATGTAAACCTAACCCGAACCAGACCATCTGTGTCTGTGCTGCATGCATCGACTGCTATTGCAATGGTGATATTGCAATTTTTTTTTTGTCTTCGCCAGTTCCTGACGGAGGCGAGCGAGGCAGATGCATGGCTCAAGGAGAAGAGGCAGTTCCTCGGAACGGGAGACGTCGGGAAGGACGAAGATTCCGTCCAGGTGCATCAGAAGAAGTTGGAGAACCTCGTGAGGGACCTGGACGGCTTCAACACCACCATCGGGAAACTCGCGAAGCTGGCCCAGAAGCTGGTCGATCGGGGTCACTTCGCCTCGAGTCGCATCCAAGAGAAGCAGAAGACCGTGGAGCAAGAGTACAAGGACCTGCAGATGCTGGCCGAAGAGCGCCAGATGCAGCTGAGCGACTCCCGCAAGTTCTTCCGCTTCGTGCGCGAAGTCGACGAGGTGGCGGAGTGGATCAACGATCAGATGGCCGTGGCCGCGTCCGAGGACTACGGGCGCGACGTGGAGCACATCGAGGTTCTCATCCAGAAATTCGAAAGTTTCATGAACGTGCTGAGCACGAGCGAGGATCGACTCCTGTGCATCAAGAACAACGGCCTCACGCTCGTTTCCGAGAATCATCCGAGGCGTGATCGTATCAAGGCGAAGATCGGGGAACTCGAGCAGCTTTGGGATGACCTCAAAGAGCTGGCCACTGCTCGCCAAGAAGTACGAATTTCTCTGAGCATGCATGAGGAAAAATGAATTGTACTTGTGACATAATTTTCCATCACGTTCAACTGCCATTGTTATTTCCCAGGCATTGATCGGAGCAAAGCAAGTGCACGTGTTCGACCGCACGGCCGACGAGACGGTCGCTTGGATCCAAGAGAAGGAGACGGTCCTGACGTCCGAGGACTACGGACACGATCTGGAGAGCATCCAGACGCTGGTGAGGAAGCATCAGGGCTTCGAGAGGGACCTGGCCGCCGTGAAGGAGCAGGTGGAGGCCGTGGTGAAGGAGGCCCAGCGACTGGCATCCCTCTTTCCCGACGCACGAGAGCACGTCGGGGTGAAGCACGAGGAAACCGTCGAGGCGTGGAACGAACTCCTCGAGAAGTCTGCTCTCCGCAAGGACAAGCTTCAGCAAGCGGAACAACTCCAGGCCTACTTCGATGAGTACCGGGAGCTGATGTTGGTTTTCCATCTGTTGTAGCTGATCAACTCTTCCAAGTCGTTTTATCATGACTTTTTATCATGACTTTCAACATCTCTAGGGCATGGACGAGTGAGATGATCGCGAAGGTAACGGCTCCCGAGTTGGGTAAGGACGTCAAGGCAGCCGAAGCCATCATCTCCCGGCACAACGAATACAAGGCTGAGATTGATGCTCGAATTGATGCGTTTGCCAAGTTTGCAAGCAAAGGCCAGAAGATCATCAGTCAGGTCAGTTCATAGAAACATGAAAGATAATTTTTTAATGCAAAATGTTCCAATTAGAATTTTAAATGTATACTTTTGCCTTACCAAGATGGAAGATTCTCTAGTGAGTTAGTCAGCTCACTCTATATGTTGCTAATGCCAGTGATGCTCGAGTGTGGCTTCGATGTGATGTGCATGCTCGACTCCCGAGCCTCACTTCTTGCGGAACTAGAACGATCGTCAGGAATACGTCAGGGATTCTTAGCCCTCTTTTTTGTTCTGTTGAATTCCAGGGACACTTCATGTCAGATGAGATCCAAGAGAAGATCTCGGTCCTGGAGCAGCGCAAGACCACGCTGTTGGACACCTGGGAGCTACGTAACGGCATATACATCCGCCACTTGGACACCCAGGTGGGATCGGTCGCCATGCAACTTGTTGTGATGTTGAGATCACTCTTTAAAGTATTGTTTCCCCGGTTGACAGAAATTCCTGACCGAGTGTGCACAGCTGGAGAACTGGTTGTCTAGCAGACAGGCAATCCTTGAGGACAACACCATGGGAGAATCCATCCCTCAAGTCGAGGACCTGATCAGAACCCACGAAGACTTCGAAAAGACCGTCGAGGCTCAGGCCGAGCGGTTCAATGCCCTTTCCAGACTCACAGCTGTGAGTGCTCACTCTCTGACTCGCTATTCATTTTCTCTTGGCATGAAACATTGGTAAGGACTCTGTATGCTCTCCGAATTGCAGTTGGAGGAGGAATTCCAGAAGCAAAAGAAGACCGAGGAAGAAGCCAGGAAGGCTGAGGCTGAGCGCAAAGAGCAGGACCGGATTCGTGCTCTCAAAAACAAGGAAGTTGAGAGAATTACCACAGTGAGTGCAATGTGACAAAATAGCCTTGTTTTTCTGCAATCCCTCAAAAAGTACATCCAAGTACAGTAAATCTGGAAGTATAAAAAACTATTATCAGTAGATAAATTGAACTTCTGATTGACATTCTTGTTTGTGAAAATTTTACCTTTTTTTTCTCCAAGGAAAGCTGATAAGATGCTGTAGAGTCTGAAATATGTCATTCTTGTGCATTGTACAAGGTGTGATTTGGAATTGTTCAACTTTGGAGTTTTTGCCGACCTGAATACTGTATTTCCTTATGTACAGTAGGGAGAGCATGACTCTTGAGATTCAGTTGCTGCACGCTGGATATTGTCTGAACACATGCATTAACTGCATCTCCCATCCCGTAGGAACGTCGCCGAGAGGACGAGCGCCGGAGGACCCAGGAGATCCGCCTGACGAAGGACGAGCTGGACCGAATGAAGGTGAACGGAGAGCTGCTCCCTGGCCAGGAACTCACACCCGAGGGATCTCCCCGGTATGTCTTTTCTGTTGGCTTCGTCGCCACCTCGAGTCCTCTTGTGTGCTTTTCACTAACACTTGTGTTCGGTGCCACCCCTTCTTTCTCTTTCCATTTGCACTGACTCACATGGGCTGACATGCTCTTGCTTTGAGGCATGCACTCATTCTGAATAACTCTTAACAACTTTCCTGATTCACTGGGCCATAATATTATACTTTTAAATCTCACCTACTCTAAATGCTAATATTTTGGAATTGAATTAACTTATGAAGCAATGAAGTGATTTAATACTCTTGAGTATTAAGTGTTTATTCAACTTCCTATTTTATTTATGATCCAAAAGGTCCAAAGTGTATGGGAAAAAAATCGAATTGCATGTTACTGATGAAGACATCTGCAACAAAATCTCTGAAATTCATGTGCATGCTCTCATGACCCCTTGCATTGCAATGTCTTCATTCTCATTTCTGTTCCTCCTTCTCTGACGAAAAGTTACCTGAGCCCCTCGATTAGTCCTAATCTCGGAGACTATCGCCGTTCTACAATCGGAAGCCCTGAACTCCATGCGGGTGCCGAAGCCGCCGAAGCCCTCCAAGAGTTCCTTGCACGTGACCGCTCCCGGTCAATCAGGTAACCATTGCAGTGAATGATCGAGTTGGATGTACCTGTATGGTAAAGATGAAGGTAAATTCCCTCTATTCCATTTGGAATGGTCTCCCCCTGCACTGAGAATGCTGCATGTTGAATGGGAATTCCCCTACATCTGCATGTTAAGAGCATATACCACAAAGCTAACCAGGGAATTGTATTATTGAGGTGACAAACGGACTGAACAACCAACAACGTTTAGTCACAATTCCAACCTTTCTCTGTTGTCAAAGCTTCCTTGTAAACTTCTTTTGGAATCACAGTGTATTTTTCCGGGCTCAGTCTAGGTATGACTTCTGTCAAAAGCAGCAAATTACAGGCATCTGATTCAGTGATCTACCTTGAGTTTGTAACTTTTTCAAGGTTTGTGTGTTTATTTTCTGACTATATGCTAAGTGATTTACTATTTCATCACTATTGTGATCAGCGGGAGCGGACGAGAGCCGAGTCCCCTGAAGAAGATGGGGAGTCAGACGAGCCTCCTGGGCCTGAGCAACGTGAAGCGGGCCGAGAGCATGCGCGTCGGGCTGGAGCAGACCAAGAAGACCAAGCGCACGCCCAGTTTCACGACGCGGCGAAGGACGCAGAGCTTCAGGAAGCAGCAGCTCAAGAACAAACTGGAGAACATGCAGAACCTGCCGCCCGTCGAGGTGGAGGGCTTCCTCGATCGCAAGCAAGAACTCCAGAGCGGAGGCAAGAGGGCCACCATTCGCTCTTGGAAGACTTATTATACGGGTGAGCCGAGGATGAGTTTTTTTTTTCTTGTTCGGAAATTTGCAGAATTTAGACTCTACGTTCTATGGGAGTTTTCTTCCTTTGCAGTTCTGTGTGGACAGTTGCTGTGCTTCTTTAAGGACCAGGATGATTTCCTGGAAAGCAAGGCTGCATCATCCCCGTTGAGCATCTACAATGCCAAGTGCGAAAAGGCTGAAGACTATACGAAAAAGAAGAATGTCTTCAGGTAGCGACCCTGTTTGTTCATCTCACTGATTATCGAGTGAAAAACCGGTTCCTGATGAACGAATTATTACCCTGAAACAGGCTGCAGAACTCAGATGGGGCCGAGTATCTGTTCACGGCCGAAAATGCCGATAAGCTGGACGAATGGGTGAAGAAAGTCTCATTCCATGCCACACTTCCTCCTCGAATGCAGCTCCTCAGCTATGACTCGCAAAAGGTATGCAGTTTCTCCTGTATTGCCTAATAATGAAGTCCCAGATACCTGCATGAGTCTTACCTTAAATTTGGTGAATGCCAAACTGCAAAAAAAAAATTAAAGGGGTTGCATAGAGAATGTGCATGAAAATGCATGCAGGACTGTGGAACTACGACCTTCTTGCTAGATTACTTGGGAATGGCTTACCTATGAATGAAAGTTTCGGACGTGAGTGAATGATCGCGGCCGACTTGACACGATCGAGCGAACAGAGTTGTCATAGAGGTAATAGCACGAAACCGTGAATGCATGCCCTGATGATCCTTATCCCTCATTTGCATGGCACCCACCTAGTCTGCGAAAGAAGGCAAAAGGACCTCCTCGACATCCTCCGCCTCCAGCAGTGAGGACTCCAAGCGTCGAACTTCCCTCCAGGTGAGAAGAGGCATCGGCTTTTGCATCGGCTTTCGATCTGATGCAAAAGTGTTTAATGTTATTGAGTGCATGGTAATGCGAATCGGTGCAGCATTCCTTGGGTGTGAAGCACCTGGGTGAAGCCTCCAGGACTGAGGAAAGGCCTCGTTCTGCTTGCAATCCTTGAACTTGGATGTAATATTGCACGCTTCGACTTCTCAATCGATTCCTCGATTTTCTGTTGATGGCTAGGGGATTTGGCATGTTTCTCCTCTCTACAGCGTAATTGTTCGCGAAATGCTTAATCGTGAATATTGCGGTGATTGCGGTTTTGTATCGCTGCAGGATGAGGAACTGGGAGGCGGAGGGGACGAAAGACCCCCGATCCCCCCCAAAGGACAGAGACCTTCAATCTCCTCCGATGAAGGCCACTCTCCCAGCCAATCTGTCACTAGTCAAGGTGAGCGATCTTGCGTCTTGCTTGGCTTGTCACTGCAAATTGCCGTTTCTGCTCGACCGGCTGCTGGTGTCATAGTGACTGCTTCTCGTTTCGTGTCATATTTTTCGTTGCAACGCTCAACTAGGCTTGAATATTGAACTAATGATTGCGCGAGAGTAGAGAGAACGCTTTGAGCATGATGTCATGTGTGTGTGTGTGTGTTGCACAAAACAGAAGAGAAGGTTTCATCCCGTGTCCGTGTGCCCGAATACAATGGTCTTGGGTCCCCCTCCAAGCATGTTCGATCCAGCAACAGAAGCTCCGATGAGTACACCAACTCCTCTCACGATAGGGAAAGTCCTCAAGGTGGGCAATTCCTTCAACTCATACTCGGTTGCATTCAGCTGGTCGTGCTACTCGTATGGGGTTTTGCTGAGCTTAATGGTTTCTGGTGTAATCCATGGAGAATTTCATACGATTGGATACAAGTACATATATGAATGAAGATTAAAATTACGCTGGATTAAGAGGTAGTCTCATGTTTTGAGCTCTGGCCATATTCTGCATAGAGTGCTTCTTGCTTTCTGCTTGCTTTGCAGCTATATGAACTACTTTTTCCCCCACACTTTTAAATATCTCTCGAAACGTGTCGAACAAGCTAGTGAATGATTGTTGTTTTATCGTCGTCGTCGTATACACCTTGCTTATTTTTAACCCCACGTCCTCGAGAACACCTCGCTAGTCGTGTGTATGCTTTTACGATGTTGTAGATGTCCCCTCTGTGCCAAGTGGGGCACCTCCGCCCTTGCCGCAAAAACCACCTCCATCTCGCTCGAGGCAAATGCAAATCCAGCCTCGCCCTTCCGAGGACTGGTCCGATCCCTCCAATCACTCGTATCAGGGTAATGCCAGCCGCGGATTCTCGTTCGAATCCCCTAACCGAAGGGGGGAAACCGACTCGAAAAACGGTAACATTCCTCACCGTGGTATTTTTTCTCCGACAGGTCGGGTCGAGCCACCCGTATTACGTCATCCAACCGGGAAACAAGTGAGCCCCGTTTCGCTTTTCGACCGTCCATCTCCAAATCGTGGCACGTTTGAAATATGAAATCGGTTTCAGGTGACGAGTCGGTATCATTCCCTCCCGGCGAACTCGAACCCTCCCCCCCCGCACGGCTACGCCTCGACGCTGGAGCGAGTCGACAGCGGATCCGAGAGCGAGTTCCAGCTCCCACATCGCAAGGACAAACGGAGCAGCGTGCTCAAGGGACTCTTCAGGAAGAAGTCCACCCATTTGTGATGATGCGGATCGATCGACCGATGCCATTCTTATTCAGAGTTATTCAGCATCCCATGTATATATATATACGTCTGAAGATTTCATTCTCCGGAACGCACGTGCCTTTCCGATTCTACGAGGCTACGACACACGCATGGTATCGTTCACACGCAGCCGTTTCCCTTCGGATGAGATTATGTATCCGTGGTTTTATGATGGAGTTTTGATTCGTTGATTCAAATCTGTTGCCTCTTTTGTTACGATGAAACTATTCTAATAAAATCGCCAGATGAGACTGAAATGGTTCCTATGAAAGTCTCTGTTGTTTTCCTTTCCTTCGTGGAAGACCGTGGAAATGAGAAAT
>CAJPEV010006152.1:0-11370 GCA_905338385.1 Darwinula stevensoni
CATAAAAAAGAGAAATGGGGGATACAAAATAAATAGATAAATAAATAAATTACAGGATAGGGACGAAAATGAAATCCTAGCATTCCCGAGGCGACGGAAATAAAAAAATTAGGTTCAAAGGACAAATTCCATTGTAAATTAATACACTATACAGGTTTTCAATTACTTTCTGGGAGATTCTTGACATCGTTGAAGGAATTTCAGCCAAAGGATTCCCGGCATCCACCGAACAAGTCCTCTTCTTTCCCTGGTGGACAGAGATCCAAAGAGATCGTGCCTTTACACTTGCCCTCCCTCCCACTAATGCTGCCGGGTGAGCAATGCCGGAAGGTGTAGGTGTTGGTCTGGAAATCTCCTTGAGGTGTCTCGCAAGCGAAGGTGAGTTGACCGTCAGGGAGGCGTTTTAAGGTCATGGGCATGTCCGGAGGACAGAGGGTGGGGTCTTCCTCTGGGACGCATAGGCCTCGAGAGAGCCAGAAGATCATGCCTTCACGGCAAGGACTCCTTCTGCAGACTGCGGTTCCGTTTCGGCTGTCGAAGATTAAGACGCTTCCGGGGTCGCAGGGGCCTCGTTGGAACACTCGGTAACAATTGTTGTCTGGGGGCCAGTAGATGTAACCTGGCTCGTTTAGACACTCGCAATGCCCGAAACCGAATCGATCCGCAACCAGGAACTGATTAAGGCCGCAGTGTTTCCCGGGGTTGTCGGTGGGGACGCAGAGGTCTGGATCGGAATAAAGCGGAAGTTGAGACTCCTCACAAGGCCGGTTTCGGCATTCTGGCTCCTTGGTGCCCCTGTTCAAGACGAGCCATTCGGACTCCTGGCAGACGGTTTGTTCCAAAAGCGTCTGACATTCGTTAGACGGGCGGTGGAAGGCCGAATCGAAGGAATCGCATGCAAGGTTCTCGGTTGTATCTGGAGGGAACTCAGCTGTATCTGGAGCTATCTCGGCTGTATCTGGAGGGAACCCGGTTGCATCTGGAGGGAACCCGGATGCATCTGGAGGGAACTCGGCTGTATCTGGAGCTATCTCGACTGCATCTGGAGGGAACCCGGTTGCATCTGGAGGGAACCCGGTTGCATCTGGAGGGAACTCGGCTGTATCTGGAGCTATCTCGGCTGTATCTGGAGGGAACCCGGTTGCATCTGGAGGGAACCCGGTTGCATCTGGAGGGAACTCGGTTGCATCTGGAGGGAACTCGGCTGTATTTGGAGCTATCTCGGCTGCATCTGGAGCTATCTCGGTTGTATCTGAAGGGATCTCGGTTGTATCTGGTGAAATTTCGGTTGTATCTGTCCTAGGAAGTCCTAGGAAGGGAGTGATAGGATGTCCTTGGAAGAGAGTCCTAGGAAGTCCTAGGAAGGGAGTGATAGGATGTCCTTGGAAGGTAGTCATGGGATGTTCTTGGAAGGGAGTCATATGATGTCCTTGAATGGGAGTCGTAGGATGTCCTTGGAAGGGAGTCATAGGATGTCCTTGGAAGGGAGTCCTAGGATGTTCTTGGGAGGGGGGTCTAGGATATCCTTGGAAGGGAGTCCTTGGATGTCCTTGGAAGGGAGTCTTAGGATGTTCTTGGGAGGGGGGCCTAGGATATCCTTGGAAGGGAGTCATAGGATGTCCTTGGAAGGGAGTCATAGGATGTCCTTGGAAGGGAGTCCTTGGATGTCCTTGGAAGGGAGTCCTAGGATATCCTTGGAAGGGAGGCCTAGGATATCCTTGGAAGGGAGTCCTTGGATGTCCTTGGAAGGGAGTCCTAGGATGTCCTTGGAAGGGAGTCCTAGGATATCCTTGGACGGGAGTCCTTGGAAGTACATCGTAGGTCCAGGCAAGCAGGGGAAGGAGAATCAAGCTGAATGAGGAAAGCATCTGAAACCCCACAGAAGAAGAACATGATGTCATATGGAATCACATAACTTGCTTAGAAACTGGAAGGTCCACACCCGGTATCATCGCTTAGAACTCAACAACCGAAAATTATCAATACTTGAAATAAGAGGCTACTGATGATCGCGAAACTGACGCGAACTTCTCTGACGGCTCTTTCAGTAATGTAACAGTAAGCCGATCTAATCTGTCCTACTTCACGTTGACTAGAGTCCTTTCATAGTCGAGTTAATCAGATTTTCCAGCTTGTACAATATCGCATGTAATCTAGCATGACGCGAGCTAGTCTCGTACAGTATGCTCGTTGCCTATTTTCATAATTCTTGCTCGCTTATCGGCCTTTTTCAATTTGCGTGCCATCCCAGTCAGCAATGTGAGGCCATAAATTGACGTATCTGCAGTAGCTGTGCCGTTTCTGTGACTCTTCAGTGGTTTGACTATCTGTGGTTCAATAATTTCTTACACACTTAGTCCACACTTGGCGAACATGTATCGTTCATACACAAGTGCAATGCCAAAGATGCACTTCGAAGTTTTTGTGAAATATTGATGTTCTCCTTCAAGCCACTAGATGGAGGTGTGCGTCTCGCTTTTCGTACAGTACACAAAATTACCCTTCCCTCTTCCCCTGGAATCGTCCCTCACAGGGGTGTTTAGTACCTCACCACATGTATCGCCTAGTCTAACTTTGCATGCATGTGCTCATTTGATGTCTTAGTCAGTCCTCGAGAGCGCACAGCGATAGCCTGAACCAATTACTAATGGTTAAAAATTGAAAAAGGGTCCACATTTTTTTGGGACAGAGTGTACTAACGGAACGGGCCAACGTCATTCACGTACGCATTCATTCCTTCACTTTCCCCCCTTCCGTCCCGTCTCCTGCCTTCCTGCGCTGACTGGTTTGCGCCCACGCACTTCCTGCTCGCGTCCATCCCGCCTCCGGCTCTTCCATCGAGCACCGATTCCATTTGTAGTTGCATCAATTCCTTAATCCCTTAAGGACAGTAGACGTGGTTCCTGCCTCTACTCGTCTTCGCACCGATCTTCCTTTGTACGTAGTACCTACGTCCCACGTATTCTCGGCAAGCCTGGTGAATGGCGGGGGAAATTTTGGCCTATACCCAAGAAACTAATATATTGTCTGACGTAATTGTCACCATAGCTAAATAAATGACAGGAACTTCGAATGTTGGGTCATTAGTGTCCGGGGATTTTTCATTCCTTCCTTTCTATGCCAAAGTAGCATAAGGCCTACTAAGGTCTGCTCCTGTATTGTGATTTCACTTCTGACAGCCACTGGGAGCTCTCTGTATCGGTATCGGTATCTGTATCAGCTAATCCTGGATTGGCGCATCCCTAGTAGATAGAAATGTCTCCACCATTTTAGCACGTTGCCGCGGAAAAGCGGACATTTATGGAGTGGCCCACACATACGCCACATTGGTGCCATGCTTCTACGTGCAGACAGACGACCAGGTTATTTTTGTCAATAACGTGCCCCATGAATGAACCACATTTGGCCCACCGACGAGGCTGCTACAGATAACACGGAAATTACCGCTACGTCCGTACTCATGCCACCCATGGCCCATGAATACATGTGTGGGCTGGTATACTTGGCCCATGCTTGCAACAAACAAACCTCGGAGATAAGCCATGCTTGGCGCGGGGATAAATTGCTGACTGGGATGCGTCCTGTGCGTCAAGGCGGACAATGGCATATCCACTAATAACCTAGGGTTTCACAAAACGTTAGGATAGCGTGTGGACTAGGAATTAGTTCAATGAATACTATCTTGTGTTTTGCGAAAACACATTATTATAAGTGGATATTCGTTTGTACGCGCGCGTTAGCCTGCCTTCCTAAGCATTGATGCATACGACGCATAAATCGCGAAGTGTGAAACCTTTACTCAGAACTATACGGTGTTAAAAAAAAACCGAGCCAAGTCATTTTCACTAATGATGACATTTTTTTTATCAGATCGAAGCCATTTTTTACATACTGCATGTGAATAGAGTAGCAAAGGTTATTGCTCAATTTTAAGAAAATTGAAGCATTGTATCACGTTCTCTGCCAGTTCAAACTTGATAATTAAACTATACCGTGCAAGTCCGTTGGCGCGTTCGCTTCAGGCAGAGAAATTGACAGAAATCTGTGTACCCTAATAAACAACTAAAAATTCAAAGGGCGTTTTTTCCCTCTGTTGCCTATTTTGATAACGAAATGTGTGGCCAATACCAGGTATGAATTTCCTTTGAAATGGCCAACAATTTCGTTAAGAAATAGGTGACGAACGCAGAAGAAGACCACATCTGCCTCTTTGATAAGGCAGGCACAAACTTTCCTTTGCTTCATTGACTGAGGCGAAGGCATCAACGGGCTTGTACGGCACACCATTTTACTTATTAAATTTGAACTGCCAGAGAACGTGATGCGATTTGTCAACTTTCCAAAAATTAGGTAATTAGTTCCTTCACTTGCATTATTTAAGAGATTTGCGTGGATCTGATGAAAGGTACCGTCATTACTAGCGAAAATTATTTGGCATAGTTTTTTTTTAAACACCGTGTATAATTGTTTTAAACCTCTTCAAATATGCTATTCCTTTTCTTATTATTCTGTTCCCATCCCTTTCCTTTTACTCCGGACTTTTACTCTGTTTGAAAGGAGTTTGCGGTTGGCAACAACAGAACAACTTTAATAGTCAATAGCATTTGGATCTCCGAAAGTCCTTCGTTACTGGTTGAACTTGGTGGAGCGAGGGGTTTCAGGGATGAACGTTCACCCATTCGTACGCGAGTTGCACTGAGGAATAATTATTTTGGAACTAGCTCTTTACCAAGATGATTTCCAGATTCTCATTTCATGCATCCTGCAATGAAAAATCTCAAGACCTACTTCATAATACAATCATATATACGAGGGGCAGTCAAATGAAAACCGGAAAAGTGTTATTACTTGGTCTTTATTGCATTGCAAACGAAATCGCTATTTTTCAACATAATCCCTCGACAAAAGAATGCACTTGCGCCAACGTGAAACCAGAACCTGGATGCCTGCAGAGAATAAGAATATTGCGGCTGACTGCACGACCATTCATGCACTGCTGCCTGAACCTCCTCAGTTTACGTGAAATGCCAGCCACCAAGTGCTTGCTTGAGTGACCCAAACAGGTGAAAGTCACTCGGTGCCAAGTCCAGGGAATATGTTGGATGTGGCAACACTTCAAACTTCAACGTCTGCAGCGTTGTCCTGCTGGATGCAGACGCCTTTAGAGAGCAATCTACGTCGCTTGGTCCGTTGAGGTTTGAAGTGTTGCCACATCCCCTATATTCCCCGGACTTAGCACCGAGTGACTTTCACCTGTTTGGGCCACTCAAGCAAGCACTTGGTGGCCGGCATTTCACGTCAACTGAGGAGGTTCAGGCAGCAGTGCGTGAATGGTCGTGCAGTCAGCCGCAATATTTTTATTCCCTGCAGACATCCAGGTTCTGGTTTCACGTTGGCGCAAGTGCAATCTTTTGTTGGGGGATTATGTTAAAAAATAGCACAGCCATTTCAATTACAATGCAATACAGACCAAGTAATTACACTTTTCCGGTTTTCATTTGACTGACCTACGTACACATTCAAACTAACTACCACTTTCAGTCTGCTGCTGGAATTTCAATGCCCTTACGATGCCGTACAGTTCTGCAAAGAAGTATTATGACATAAAAGAAGAAATAAAACCGAGTGAAACATGCATTAAGCTATGGATAATGCGGCAATTTCCATGAAAACAGACAAACGCTCATTGAGAAGTGAAGAAGCACTCGGTTGCGTAGTCACACAGGATGTGGAAGGCGAACTGGACGAACTGAGACTGAACGTGCTCGCCTATCCACGTGTCGTATATATTGCACCATTCTCCATGAAAGACTTTTTTTCTCGTATAACCTTGGAGATGTCTCACAGCTTTGCATCCCATCATTGGCCCATTTTCAAGGCAGTGGAAGGGCTAAAACCTTTCCGGCCCGAGTTGCACAATAAACGGCTAATGAGGAAGAGGGGAAAAAATATTAGACTGGAAGAGATTGATGCTTCTCCTGTTCTTTGAACATAAGCCGATTTCAAAACGGCAGTTCAGTTGCGGCTCAGTTACAGTTCCTTTAGATTTTGATCTGACTGAGGTTCCACCGTGCTTGTATGGATTATTTCCAACCGAAATCGTCACTGTAATTACATCTGAACTGCACCTAGTACAGAACTACAACTGATCATCAGTCTGATAGGAAGTTTCTGCTTGAAACATCTGAACTATATTACTCCCAGCCACATCTTTAAGGATCTCCGAAAGTCTTAATATAAGTCTGCTTCTTGTGAAATTCGATGTTCTACTTCCAATGAAGTTCTGCTGATGAAAACAGCTTAGGATCAATAGGGTTTGGTAGCGCCTATTACCTTTCTTCAACCCCTTAACGCAGCAAAATTCAACCTCCTCCTCCTCCTCTCTTAGAGCAACAACAGGAACGAAATTTTGCATGTTTCTTCCTCTCTCACCACAGAATCACTCCAGCAAATTCGAAGCTCCATCTCGCCGGGGTTGTGGAGAGCGCTGAATCTCATTTTTGGAGGGTGTGAGTTTCATTCAGTTTTTTTTTTTTTTTTTTGCTCGCCTCTAACCCCTGGGTAACCACTCCTGGAGGGTTTTCGGAGGAAAGAGACCAACCATGAGAAAGATATTGACTCGTAGATGAGGAAAAGTGGCTCTTTTGTTTGTGATGCTCCCTTTCGCCATAAAAATGAAATTACCTGTCGTTCAATTAGGCTCAGAGTGCTTGATCCTGTACCGTCCCCCAGTGTTGCCGGATACCATGCCGAAATTATACCAGATTCGAGACTGTTTCAACCTTCGTATCGGCTTCTGTTTTTTAATGTGAGAATTTTTGTGCTGAGTTCATGCGTTGAGCTGAGAATGAAGCGGTGCTTAGCAGTTATCGATCGATATGGTGGAATATGCAGATATCTTATTCGGACATCCCTGAATTAGCAGGATGGCGCGTACCATAGATTGCATGCTTCTTGAAGGCATTCTCTCCTCAGACCTATTAGAGATGGTTTGAGGAACTCCAGATAGGCCTAACGTTCCACGTCCCACTGAAATGGTTCATGAAACGCGAAATAGGCTTCAAATCGGTCTAACGTTAAACGTTCTCTGTGAAAAGGTTCGTGAACGTATGAATAGGCCAGCGATCGTCCTAACGTTCCACGTCCTCAACGAGATGTCTCGAAAACCATGGATTCAACCTCATAGGTCTAATTGTAAGTCGAGAATTGAGTTTTTATTGAAAAGAAAAAATTAGGCCTTTGCGTGAACTGAAGGCGGTCTGTTGAATGGGCCTAGGCCTAACGTTAGTGAATCCCCTAGAGAGGCGGGGGGTGGGGGAGTTTGAAGAAAGGGAAAGCCATTGAAAATTGGTTTTCATATTACTTCATTGCCAGATGATGCACGTGTAGATACCGACGCTGGCCTTCTATGTCCACTTTTAAACGTCTGCCTCCAAGGCCATTGCGTAACGTACCTCATCTTCTATCGGCTTAGAGGTGGTGCATCCATCCCCCGGTGATATTTTTCCCTGTGCGGAAGAATAGGTAAACTAGGATGGCAGATGTGTCATTTTAGTAGTTCGACTAACAACCTTCTTTACGTTGGATTAGGCAATCTCTCCCTCTTTCTTTCTCTCTTTCCTTCTGTTTATTATTAATGAGTCAGCCGGAAGCTATTTTATCAGCCATAGTTGACGAATAGACTAGAGAATGAATTTGAAATTCATCATTAATTGAAGAAGAGTCTGGCTTTTTCTAGGTTGAAGAATAATACGAAATATTCCTTTCTACTTGAAAGGTTTCCACGTGCAAGTTCGATCGACTCATCGATCCCCGTTCTGGAAATTAAAAAAAGGATGAATTCTTGCCCTACTGATAACACTTCGGAACTGATCTTTCAGAAGCTAATCAATTATATCATATAGCATATCATTTTGCCGCCGGACACGATCCGGCAACGGGTCCTATCGCGAACTCTTCGCGATAAGATCCTCGTGTTTATTTAGGATTAGCAGATGATATAAATGCGTTCCTCCTGATTTTCCCGGCATTTTCATATTGTTTAGGTCCTAGACCAATGTGCTAAAGAATGATCTAAATTTTTTGCAGTGTCATGCTGAAATGCTATTTCGCACGATTTTTTCGTTAAGACTCAGCTCTTTAAAATTGCCATTATTCAGTCCGTCCGTCCATTTAATCCATCGACTGAGATGCAATAATGCCCGAGAAAGTAAGGAAGAACAAATTTGAAGAAAAAAAAGTCGAAATGATGAACCCTTTGTTGTATAATCCCATATTCCGCCTGGACACGCACAACGTTGAAATGTGGTGTCAAGGACTTCGCTTTTCCTGAATGCATGATGTCCACGTATGGGGACGAATAAGTTTAGGAGCTACAGTAGCCGAAAGCATACCAATAGAAAACTTGTTGGTCAGCAAGTAAAGTGAATCTATCAAAAGTGCATTTAAGTGTTCTTGCAACTAATCCAAAGTTCTCCCTTTGCTTATAAAAGAAAATGATGAGAGAGACCCCCACCTGTGGCCACCAGCGTCATCATGTCGAAAGCAAACACGTAGGAGACACAAAAGCGGATGAGGAATAAGAAAAAGTCTACTCGGCAGCAAAAGTCACACTTGGTTGAGGACAAAAGATTTGATTGATGGGGCGGTGAGAGGCAAGGAGTCAAAGAGATGTGTGTTTAACTGGTGTCAGGCAGGTCATTTGGAGGCTTAAGGTTTATGACACGCTTCAGTGTTATCAGATATAGGATGATATTTCAGTCAGCTGAGAGATCCACTGGGATCCCCCTTCATCCAATTGAATGAAAGAAAGTGGGCAACCCTGATTTTCAAGGAAAATCCCTCCATTCACCACGTTTCAGGTAAGGAGCATAAGTGATATTTAATGACCAAGGCTCTCCCATGACCTGCCACATTGAAGCCGCAAGTGTGTCTTTTGAGGCCGAATAGACAATGCATCATCTCAGATTTGAGGCTGACATTGGTGAAATACGGAAGGGTAGGCACGGAAAGGAGGTTAGTTAGTGACGAGGGGATCGCACTAGGAAATCTCGATTGTGGTTATGAAGCCAGAGAAGTGCAAGGCGGATCAAGGCAAGCAGACAAACGAGAATCAAGCCGAATGAGTTAGGAATCTGAAATCAAACAGAAAAAGTAGATGGAGTCATAAGGTTTGTTGTGTGCTTCTGTCCTTTATGCATGGCCACGCCTCTGATCCCAGTCAAACCAAACGTTGCATGGCTTCCTCATTTGGTCCGGGGATGATCACAGGCTAAGTGTCGTTTCAAAATTCGGACCCCCCGTGGTACCATATTTAGTGCAGATTTGACCGATTTACTACAACAGACCCCCCTAAGGAGTCAGCATTTTGGGGGATCATTAATAAAACTTAAGTTGCAATATGCAGCTTGCTACTGGAATTTCGCAATTGGTTATGTAGTAAAAGCGATATTTAAAATAATTTCTAACCGGGTTTGCCAAAGAGGCATTGAAACAATATTAAACTCTCAAATATGGGACGTACGCAAAATTCATCCGTGCAACGCCGGGTACCTCCGCTAGTTTTTTTGTATTTGAATTTCTGCATGTTTACCCGTAAAGTCGCCCATGCGACTTTACGGGACAAACAAAAATGAAATGAGATTAATTCTAAGAAAGCAAATAAGCCTATGCGGAAGTGCGGAAATGCTAGCTAAATAGTAATTTTCGGGTGGGCGTTTTCTATTATTATAAATATTTTCAGTAAGTGAAGTAATTTTCACTTTCGTCGAGAGGTTTAAGGGCGTGGACAATCCTTTTTAGTTCATGGGATTGTATTCATTTAGGATTAGCCAATGATGTGAATTCATTCCTATTGGGTTTCCCTTAAGTTTCCAAATTAGGCTGGGTCCCAGAACTCTGTGCCAAAAATTTTAAGGGGTTTTTAGCGGTGTCGTGCAGGAAAGCTGTCTTGCGCAATTGGCTGCAGGAAAAGCCTATGTGAAATTGGCGACATTTTGTCCTGCTAATCATTCCATCGCCTGAAAGATTAATCAGTGAAATCCGAGGAAATGAGGGAGATAGCAATAGCAGCGAAATTTCCCGCCACCCGTGAACGAATGGGTTTTCGAGTTCCGAGAAATCCTCAAATAGAGCAGCAAGACGGTGGAAAGGCGGTGGTGGGGGAGCGCAAAATAGAAATTGCAAGAAAGTGCCAGATATTAAATTCTCATCTATCAATACGCGCAAGAAGGAAATTGATATTCACAAGACCAGTACCTTGCCAATTCATGGCACAAAAATATTTTTAAAAAAAATTATTGAAGATAGTTGACATCGTTGAAGCAACTACTGATCCCATACCCAATTACCCCAATCCAGGATCCTGGATTTTCGGCAACAGCCGAACAAATCTTCTTGCCCCAACGGGCACGGAAATAAACTAATTACCCATCATTTGTCGCATAAATCCATCCCATAGATGATTCCAGGGGACCTCACAGGTCTGCACTTGATGTCGAAGATGCTGCGAAAGCTGCTGGGGGTGCTGATGCCGTATGACTTGCAGGTGAGGGTGAATTGACGGTCTGGGAAGCAGTTTCATTTCAATACCATGTTCGGCCGGCAGAGGGTGGGGACCGCTCCGTGAGACGCATATCCCATGACAAAGACAGCATTTCTGGTTGTCGGGGCAGGGGTTCTGTTTGCAGACGGCGGTTCCATTTCGGCTGTCGAGGTGGAAGATGTTGCCGGGGTCGCAGGGGCCTCGGAGGATCACTTGATAAAAGTGCAGTCTGGGGGCCAGTAGATGAAACCGTTCTCGGAATCTCATTCACAATTTCCGAGGCCGAATTTCAATTTTCGATGCACAATTTCTGATTTCATTCGCGAAAAGGATCTGGTTCGGACTGCAGTTTTCGCCGGGTGAAAGTATAGAGACGCAGAGGTCCGGATCGGAATAAAGGGGAAGCTCGAAATCGTTACATGTCCGGTTTTGGCATTCTGGTTCCTAAGTGCTACGGTTCAAGACGAGCCATTTTCCCATTATGCAAATGCTCTGCTGCAGAAGCGGCTGACATCGGATGGACGGACGGTGGAATGCATGGAGTGGATCGCAAGCGAGGATCTCGGTCGTAACTGATGGAGTCACGGGGAGTTCATGGCAGGTCGAGGCGATCACATGAAGGAGAATCACGCCGAATGAGGAACGTATCTGAAACCATACAGAAAAATCTCAAAATGATAAGAATATACAGAGTCGGACATGTCGCTAACATAGCACACAGCAAAGTAGAAACGTACAAGGAGAGGTACAAATGTGAGAGGTACATATTGTGTCCCTCGGGTCTGCACGTGTGGTCCAGACGTACACATGTGTACGTTGCTGACGCA
>CAJPEV010006155.1:0-11347 GCA_905338385.1 Darwinula stevensoni
GGAGGTCGGTCATCCGCTGCTTCAAGTTGCTTTGGATCCCCGGGAGCTTCTCCTTGATGTGCTGCTCCAGTTGCCGGTTCAGTAACTTTTGAAGGGTTCTCGTTCCCACCCGGTCCAGCAGGTCACTACGAATCCGAAAATCGACGGTCTTCTTGCGGCGAGGGAACGACAATGCACCGTTTCAATTTAAATCTATTTAAAAGAGATGATGTAAAACGGAAACCCCCCAATGAGAACATCGGATGAAAGTTCAAGAAGAACTGGTTATCCAAGGTGTCCGTGAAACAAGACGTGCCTCGCCCTATGTCCCACAGATAATCATGACGCATCTTCCAGTTATATTAACTCCCGATCGATCGATATCTATTTCCTATGGACCTCCCTCACGAAAGGCCTCTGAGACCTATAAGCAGGATGATTCCGGAAGAAATACTCCTCGTCCTCCCTGGCGGCGCTCAGGTCCTTCCCCTCCTGGATGTCCTTCTGGGACCTGTTCACCACCCCGATGTATCCTCGCTTGAGCGGGTAGAGGTTGTTCTGCAGCACCGTCAGCGCGTTCGTTCCTCGATCCATCAGGTCCAGCTTCGTCAGGACGCCGATCGTCCTCAATCCTGCAAAAAAAAAAGAATACAAAGCATCCTGATTGAAAGCTTTCTGATGTAAAGCATGATGGCAAAGCATGAGAGTTGCTTTAGCGTCTAGGAAGTACGTAAAAGAGATACATAGCTCGATCTCGATTTCTCCTTGGCTCGCAGTCCCTTCACATTCGCAGATAGCAGGTGGATACACTGTACAGTATAATGATCACAGGCAACTCCAGCTCTAATAATAACCAACCGGAATTTCACATAAATTCGGCGTAAGAGATTCGCCGGCGTAAACTGATTCCCTGTGTTCGCCTGGATTAAAAGGGGACACGGAAAATGAGGAAATGTCACATGGGACCATGCATGGTAACATATCTGCCGATTGCCCATGGGACCATTGGCAGTCATTGGCACGCTATCCGATCTTACCTTTAGGGTCGACTTGACGGGCGAGTTTTAGGGCGTCGGAATTGGCCAAATCTTCTGCGGCAGGGGTCACGGCCAAGATCAGCGTGTTCTCGGGATTAATGTACCGCAGCACCATATTACGGATCTAGCAGAGGAGACAAAATCACCATTCACCTCTGAAAAACTCAAGGGCCACCAGATCGGGAATGGAAGGTGGAGGATGGAAGGCTGTTGGGGGGGGGGGGTGGTAGGGTGGAGGCAAATATCCTTTTCTCGTAAAAAGGAGATCTGGTGATAGAGGTACATTTGTTTAGTATAATTTTCGCCTCACCCTACCATATAAATCAAATTAATATCAAATTAAATTTCCTGGCCGCTAATGATCGCTTTAAAATGAAAGGAAACTGGCAGCCAGGCAGAAAAAATGCCAACGAACAACCACGTATTTCTGCAGTAGAAAGGAGAACCCAAATTTCTGTGGGATGGAATGAAAATATTCTGTAGTGAAATTTCACAACACATTCATCAGTTTTGCATTGGAAATTCCATGGTCTCCTTGAAAGGTTGAAGTTATATTCGGTGACGTCATTTCTCGAACTTCGCAGACGGGTCGTTCTGTCTGGACAACTACCATGTAAAAAATAGACCAGAAATACGCGAAAATACGATTTTCAACGTACAGCCGACAAATCCCAGAGGCTTATTTTACCAGCGGAAGAAAGAGACAGGACTCACGACATCCTCGATGTCATCCGGTTGGTCCCCGACCGGGACCTTGATCAAGCCGGGAAGGTCGACCAGAGTGATCTGTAGGACTGCAAAAGATCCAAAATCAAATAAACTCACCGACTCACCGGACCAATCGGCCCGCAATTACTCACCTCACCGGACCAATCGGCCCGCAATTATTCACCTCACCGGACTTAATGGCCTGCAATCATTCACCTCACCGGACCGATCGACCCGCAGTTATCTCCCTCACTGGACCTAACTACCCGCAATCTTGAAACTCACCGTCGGGGGAGTAGATCCTCACGGAGATAGGGGTCGTGGAGATGGTCTGGCCCGCCACCGCCTTCTCCGTCGCCATCTCGATCTCTCGCCGCACCTCGTTCAAGTCGGTGTACTTCCTACTCGGCTGATGTCCGAGCTCCACGTACTCGGCTTTTCGGTTCGAACGAGGGAACACAGACTTTTTATTTGTGTGGAGGCCCTGTTCGATCAAATCCGTATTGTTATGCTTCCTATATTAGCATCGGTAACCCTGCGTTAGCACCGTTCCATTTTGAACAGTCACGAATAAAATATTTTTGAAGGGAGGACAATTCTGTAGAAAAATTATCTCTCGGTACCATCTCTGTTTGGAATCATTTGAAGGATGATGGGGCATCGAGTGACGATCCCGGTTCCTCTCGGTAGAAATTCCCTGCAAGAAGAGGGCAATAGAGAGTCGATTCCTGAGATTCCAAGTAATGAGTTCTAGACGGGACCTAGATGATGTCTAGATGGTGTCTAGATGGGGTCTAGATGGCTCACCTGCCGGCCACGGCCTCGAGGACGGAAGACTTGCCCGCGCTCTGACCGCCGACGACCGCGATCATGGGGAGCTGGAGGTTCAAGTCGGTCGCGGAGGACGAGGCGAAGGCGTCGTGGATCTTGTTGATGACCGTCACCAGTTCCTTCATCCCTTCGTTCGAGGCCATCTTCCGAGGAGGTTCCCGCAGATCATGGGGAGCTGGAGGTTCAGGTCGGTCGCGGAGGACGAGGCGAAGGCGTCGTGGATCTTGTTGATGACCGTCACCAGTTCCTTCATCCCTTCGTTCGAGGCCATCTTCCGAGGAGGTTCCCGCGACTAGGCTGGAGGCAGCTGTGAATGAGGTGGAGTTGTTGGTGGAGGCGATGCCGTTCGGCCGTGACGAGGATTGGTTCGCGGAGTTCGCCGCGAAATGAAAGATCGTCATTCCCCCCTTCAGAAAAAAGCTGAGCGGTTGGGTGAAATGGGGGAAAATTGGCTTGAATCCCAAACCCCATTCGTGGCAAAGCTGCACGTATCCGTCCTGCTATGATTGAATTTGCACCCTAGGAAGAAGGGAGACGAGACGGTCGTAGGGAAAAGTGCGATAAGCCAAGAAAGGCCAGACTGCCTCGGGGCGAGGGGTCTGTGTTGACGAGCGCCTTGCTCGTTTCCAGCGCCCAGGTTTTTTTTTTCCGGGAGGGTGTATCTTTCTTTAGTGGGCCTCCTTTTCCTGAAAGAGACCACTTATTTGGCCGTCCTGACCGTCTGTGTGTCCGTGTGTCCGTGTGTCTGTGTGTCACAGCGCCCAGGTTTTTTTTTTTTCCGGGAGGGTGTATCTTTCTTTAGTGGGCCTCCTTTTCCTGAAAGAGACCACTTATTTGGCCGTCCTGACCGTCTGTGTGTCCGTGTGTCCGTGTGTCTGTGTGTCTGTGTGTCCGTGTGTCTGTGTGTCTGTGTCCGTGTGTCTGTCTCTCATACTTTGGCCGACGATAGCTAAAAAGAAATTGGTGATAGATTCGAAAATTGGATAGCAGATAGATATGAACAAGATATAGGGTGAGTTCATTTTGTGGCGAATTTGCTCAAAAATTGGCAATTTTATTGCAAATTTTGGATTTGAAATATGATTACGGCGGCAAGGAAAGCATGAGTACCCGCTCCTCCTTCAGGATGTGAACCACAATGCGCATGCGCGTACGATCCAGGCTTTGGGCGCGGCGCCGTGTCAGCGACCAGAGCTGTTAGTTCCCTACCAACCTTCGTGGCGGATGGATGCAGCGGCGCGCAGCCCTCCATCGTCCCGTCATCGTTTCATGGGCACCGTTTGTCTAAGTTTGACGAATATGAATGGGAAATGCGGTTTTTGATGGTCGAAGACCGGAACGAGATGGCATTTTGCTAAATTAGGTGGAAAAAATGAGGGCTTCTTTAGCTGAAAGGAGGCCCACCGCTGGACCGGGCTTGCCCAGCTTATTTTTTCCTTGAGAAAAGACAAAGGAGAGAAGCTTGAATTTCATGCACGAAGCAAAGGAAATTCATTTCCGACTTCCCAAATTCTCGTTTTCTGATCTCAAAGGAAAATCATTAAAAAATAAAAAACATATTAAAATTTTTTTCATGAAATCCTGAATCCATCGAGTGGAATCGAAAAATCTGCGTCGTTTACATTCCAGTTCATCGAGTTTAAAAAACTAATCGTTCAATTCTTCGAAGAGACGGTTTGAATTGTTGGCCAATCCCGAGTCAATTCTGAGGGCACCAATTACCACTTAATTGCGGGAAGACAGACCAAGTGGAGGAAAAAAATCGAATCTGTGCGGGAAGTACTTAGCAGTACTTACCCGATTAGCGATCGAACAGTTATAAACTTAATTTAAAATTCTCCTCATGCATGAAAAACGGCGCAGATTTCAACGAACCACGCCTTGCCAATTCGTTACACCTGTCCCGAAAATTGCCACGCAAATAGAAAGCAATCTTGGAACCGTTCGGAAATGCTAGTACCAAGAAAGTACCAAGAACGCTGCCCTCAAGCGTGGGAACCTGGCGAGTTTCTCAGTTTTTTTGTCTCTCGAGGAAAGCCCCTCGATTTCTAATTTCCTTGAAAACGAATTAGTAATTTTTTGCCTCGAGGTCGGTCTGTGCATTTCGAATGAGCGCGATAATTCCATCATGGTACTTGCAGCACTAGCGATAAGGCCCTTCATCGACATTAGCATCGACTTTACCGTCGTCACGAAAGATCACAGGTACTGTATCGCTTGCAATGCAAGGGTCCACACGTAATGCAAGGGTCCACACGAAATGCAAGGGTCCACACGTAATGCAAGGGTCCACACGAAATGCAAGAATCGACATGTTATGTAAGAACTAATGTGCAATGGGTTGTTCAGTCATTTATTCAATTTAATAAAAACGTATTATCAAGTTTATTATCAAAAATATTTTGATTCAATTAATTCAAATTAATTAATTGAAATGTAAAACATATTGGCTAGATCTGCCAGAGGAATGCCTGAGCTCTTCGGGAATACGCTAGAAATGTATTTGGCCCGCGCTAATTGTGCTACAAATTAAATAACAGAAGAAATAACAAATAATTTATTTCATCAGTTAACAATTATTTTATCAATACTCTTAATTGCAGCTATTTTCGTATTAATGTCCTCACCTGTGACGAGCGAGAAGGCGAAGCAACGCGTCCGGTCGAATGGGAGGCAGCGCGTCCGGTCGACTGGCAACAGCCGACGGAGCTGGACGGGACCGGAGGGGCGGTCGCAGGTGAGGTGGGGCGGGGCGGGGCGGGGCGGGGCGGGGCGGGGGGGAGTGGCTCCGCGGGGCCTCCGAGGGATCGAGGCGATTGGCGAGCGAGGAGGATAATTTCTCACCAGGAAATTCTCGGCATCGATTCGCGTTCCTGCTTGACGGTTTCTTGACAGTTTCATGGTCGAGCCGTTCCCTGTTGATCGACGGAATGGAATGGCAGCTTTTAAAATATAAGAATCATGTTTTAGAACCGAAATAATATTTTAATTTAAAACGTCACAAAACCTTCTCGATAAGTGAGAGTAACTTAGGAATATGCGAAAATGCGCATACTTATTCAATTTTCCAATTAGAATTCCACCAATCCGATCTAAAACGAGAAAGAAGGCAAAGCGCGATAAAAAAATGAGGTATAACTCGCATAAAAATGAAAATCAAAAAATGAACCCACGGTTTTTTATTGTCAATATATTTTAATTGGACTTTTTTTTCCCTCGCCGAATGAACAGAGAAGTTCCTGGATGGTCAGTTGGTCATGTCGGCGACATGACCAACCAACCAATTTTTCATGATGATAACAACAAAGTTCCGCTCCCCAACGAGCTCCGGTGTAGATGGCGACCGAACATGAGGATATAAATACATATTTTCCGGCAGAAATTCACAGAATATTATTTTAAATATATATGTTTATTTATTTATTATCCGAAATCCTTCACTCTGTGCCCTTTGACCCCTCGCCTGTGGCCCCTCGCCTGGGGTCCCAGTGGAAAAAAAAATCCACATTCGCTTTCAATTCTCTCTTCTCAGGGATGACCGGGCCGAGAAAAAAAAATTCCTCAAGGCCGATCCTACTGTTCCTTGATTACCTCGTTTTTCTTCCCTTCTTGCACTCCAAGCCAAGCGGAGGGGTATTACGAACCCTTTCTCGCGCCCGCGGGACACTCATGTTTTCACGTCCGCGCGAAACTCATGCTTCACGCTGGCGGGACGCTCATATATCAGGCCCGCGGGACGCTCATGTCTTCCCGAGCAATCGAGCATCCCCAGGCAATTCGTCTCACCGGGATGCGATGTCGACTCGTGCCCCCTCCATAGATCACTGTCGGCCCTGCCGATCCAGGGCTGTCGCACCCAGGTCCGGCGCAGCCTTCACCTTCCAAATAGTTTTCCTCGTGTTTCCCCAGCCTTTCCTCATGCGTAAAAGGCTTTTTTTCGCATGCTTAGCAGGCTTTTCCTCGTTCTCAATCAACACTCCCTTCTGTTTCGTTCGTTTTAAGGCGTGGCTTTCGTTCGGGGACCGCCACAGCTCGAGACGCTGTGCGTGCGTGCGTGCGTGCATGACAGTGCCGTTTTCAATGGTTCATTCGCTTTTCACGTAAGAGTATAAATGATAGGAAATTATTTTACGTGGTGCTCCAAGTAGACTCACATTCTCTCTTCCCCAGCCGGAGGGGAAACGATGCTAACGACGGTTGTAAAGAAAATTATTCCGAAGAAATCATTATCAATATGCGTTCTGACGTTTCCTTCCCTTTGCTTCAACTTTTTTTTCGTTCTCTCTATTGGATATGAGTCATGGCCATCGAAGCGGGATTTACAATTCTGAGATTGCGGGCTGAAGTAGACCCAATCGATACCGACTCTGTCATAACAAGTTAGAAAAGAAACGCCATTTAACTTGATTCAAAGCCTGAATGGGGTCAACCGAAGGTTCGAAATCTGCAATCTGCGAAAAATGCTTGGCGTGCAGTCGGTAAATCAGTCTCTTAATGTTCTATGAACGAAATTTGTGCGACCAAATGACCAATTGCTTATTTACCAGTGGAAGTTTCCTAGGCATTCTTCGACCTCATAGGAATCATCATGTATGCTGCAAAATCTACTCCGACTCTTGTTTTATTTTTTCTCCCTCTGATTTTCTATTTTGTGTTCCGATAATTCTTTTCATGGAGCTGAAGTGTGGCCGTTTGCGTCTTTGGTGCCAGAGGGTTATTGGCGACGAATGCTTTAACGGTAACCACTTTCATCCTACCTTAACCACAAAAGTTGAAAAAAAAAATGTGGTAAATTTGGGAGAGGCAAAGTCATCTCACCGTTGCAGGGAGCGGGGTCTCCCCTCCAAGGCGGTCACCGTCGGCCGATAGGAGGATCGGCTTCTTGGAGGTGAAGGGATGGATGTCCTCCGCCATGGTGTTTCTCATATGACGGGGGAAAAAAATGAAATGTGGAAAAAAAAAAATTTCGCCCGCTGCCCCCTACCACGACCCTATTCGCGATTTTTTCTCTCGGCTTTGGTGCATCGTTTTCCGTCCCTCGAGTGAATTTCATCCGCGAATATAAAACATAGACATGTGCCGCGTCGGAACGACTCACTGCAATCAAATGTGCACTCTATTATAGAATGGAGAGACGGCTTTAAATAAGGACGAACTCTGATGGCCGACACGACTGAAACTTATTCATCACATCGACCTGTCTGGTCTGCTCGTCACGTTCCAGATATGAATGTACCGTTCCAGAAGGCGCAGCTGTTCTCATAGTGAGGAGGTCGATATGGTCAGTACTTAATACATAATACTTAGTACTTAATACTACGGTTCTTCTTGGTTGCTCTCGTCAACGAAAGGCATGGGGAGGTGATCCCTCATCGCTGGGGATGGAAGGCTTCGTGGTCGTGTTTCATGTCTTGTTCATGTTTTGACAATCCCCAATATTTATTTTCCTTGGGCGAGGCAATCACCAATGCAATATGCTGTATATCATCAGACGATGGTGAGTGATTGACTGACAGATGCTAATTCTAACCATGTTCCAGACGTGATGAGAGACGGAAACTTAGTACATATATAGCTGTTAAATAGCTGACTCCAGAAACATTCCAACTTTGGGAGTACGTGCCCTATGAGCACATTCCGGGGGGTCTCATTATGTATGCCTAGGTCTAACTCGCAGTGAGACGCTTAGGCCTATGCCATTCTCAGGCACACCCATAGAGAGTGCATAATGGAGGGGCCTCCCCTATGGCGCGAGGCGCTGCGCCCTTCCAGGCGCGGCTGCCTGGAAGGTACTACTACTGAAGTCGCAGAAGCGAGGTTTTCTCATAGCAGACACATGGAGGGGGGGAGGGCAAAATAGGGAACTTGCCCCGGGCTATATGCCTGGGGACATCCATGCCGGGACCCAACCAATCACGCTATTCATTCCCACGTGCGAGACTTCACCTAGATGGCGGAAGCACTTCTAAGTCTCGAGGCAACGAAGGCTTCTCCAGAAACATCTACAGGTATCAATATACTGTATGTCCTCTATGGGCACACCCTTCGACAAAACGGAAGGAAAGTGAATAGCTGCTAGGTTGCCGACTCCAGAGAAAGTCCAACTTCGAATGTCCCACTTCTGGGCTACATGCCCTGAGGGCACATTTCGGGGGAGGAGGGGAGAGGACTGATTTTGCAGGCCTAGGCGCAACCCACAGATGAACGCTTAGACTAACACCACTATCATACACTTCCTTCAAGAAACGGTAGGGAAAACAAATAGCTGTTTTTTTTTCCGTACTACAGACGAAGTTCGACATAGGCGGTACGTGCCGTGAGGGGACCGAGTTAGCAGGCCTATATGTAACTTTCACGCACACGCTCCAGCCTACACCAATGTTGACCGACCCATCCGCATCCAGGAAGTCCTCGGCTCGGGAACTCTAGAAGTTCTCGGCCCATCATGCCGAGAATACTGCTGCCTTAGCCCGAGGCGCGAGGCCTATCACCTATGCCGTTGGGTCGTAGGTGACGGGAAGGACACGAGTCGACGCGTACCGGTACGCTTGCAGGTGCGAATGGGCTCTATATATTTTTCTGGCAGGGACACGGTACGAATATTTTCCATCGACATTTCGATTTTGAGTGGCTATGTCTCATCCACTTAAGGACGCTTAGGCCAATGCTATTTCTACCACGTATACGCACGCTTCAAGGAAACGGGATGGAATAGCTACGGGCTGCATTTATGGAATGACCCCTTTTTTTCCATGGAAAACTGTATGGAACTTTTAGAAGAATTTGTGAAAAGGGTTTTCCATAGAGTCCTTGTTCCCGAATATAGATAGCAATATAAAGATAAAATTTCCTATAGTCTATGTGGCATTTTTGCGTTAAAACTATGATGTAATGAGCGTATGTGTTTGCTACTGTTTTTTATTATAGATTTCTGCGCAAAGAAAAGTTTGACGACCACAAGCAGGAATTTCATTCAATATAGGAACACCAAACAATGTCCTGTGTTTTACCTCATGATCCATGTGTTGGAAATCACATGATGTCGCTGAATATTTTCTTTAAAAAACCTCATTTTTAAGATTCGAGCTCCAAAGGCGCGAGAAATTAACTAATTAATTGAAGAATTTGATCGTCGATACAATGCTGAACATTCCGAGCATATGGCACTCAGGAACGTTCAAGAAATCTAAGATTGGTATTTGAAATGAGAATCCAAGGTAAATTCCAAGGTCAGACATTCCACAAAGTTGGGATTTATTTACCGAACCGAGTTTTCGGCCACAAGTACGTTGCCTTTTCAAGAGCATCAACCAAGGAGAGTATTAAAGTCAAAATGTTAAACACAGAAAGAAAGGGTACACTTTTGAAAGGATCCAACAGGGTATTCACTGTTAACCATGTGTACAAATAGATCCTCTGATTTTTACTTCTGAGGGACTAACTCCTAGCCACGGTCTACGGGCGAAACATTGGGCATGGGCAGGTCCTTGGGGGCACTTCCCAAGTGTGCTCCACCACGATTACCTTTCATCGAGAAACGCGTTTTCTCTAGCAATCCCCATCCAGTCAGCAAAATCAAAGGTCATTAAATACTCGTGGGTACACGGGCTTTCGAATAGTCAGCATATGAAGGCTGTAACAATTTGCTTTGGGTGGTGATTGAAAATTCCATAATCCAACGTCTTGCACTCTCTCCTATGTTAGATGTGTACCTATGTGCAAAGAAAGTGTCGGACGTGACATTTCATGAACCTCAAGTTTATGTCACTTACACTAATGTTCACATATCTGTTAGCGAGCGGATCCTATACATTTAGTATTATGTTCATTCTATAGATGGAATAAACGCCTGGAATTAGTATAAGTCACCCCAAGATGAGAACAATTGAAACAGTAATAATACTATTTTGTGACGGTGTCAGATGCGACATGTTCTAAAAATGTATTTTGAAACGTGAAGTCTGTACGTATATAGTTATATATTTTAAAGATATCATTCAAATGTGAACAATTGACATCCACTTTTCACACCTGAGCTGATTTGAAATTATCAGTATTCAGGTAGAGCCCTTGCTAGCATCTCTTCCAGTAGTCTAAATCAGTCTCTCCAGAAGAGCATTTTCATAATATTTTTTAGTATCATGAGAGTGGTATGAATAATATATCATAATTACATCTGATTCTTTCATTTTTCAATGTAATATTCTCTTTCACCCATGTCTTATAGGAAAATAAATGATGAACTGTCATTAGCGAAAGTGAAATATGCATATATTTGAAAATTTCCGGCGTAAATTCTAGGAACACTTGGCGTGGACAGGCCTTATTTTACGTGTTGGATCTGCATGTTTAAATTTCGAATTTCCCTCGTCTGGAAGTCAGGAGAACACTTGACGATTCCCTGAGTTATTCGGTAGCAGATGTCGAGATTGTCGGAAGTCCATCGTCCAGTCTGTCCATGCCCAAGGCCTCTTGAGATAGTGAGCTGCTGAAATGTAGCTATTGAGTGACTTTTGAGAATATAGTTCGTCGTGCATGAACCTTAGGTTTTAACTATGCCTTGTCTAATGTGTCTTCTCCCCCCAGATGTGGATGCAGATCTATCAGGCATCGATGAATTATCCGATCTTCCAACAGATTTCACAGGGAGGCATTGACTGTCAGTAGTCCTATTCCTTCCGTTTTGTCGAAGGGTGTGCCCATAGAGGACATACAGTATATTGATACCTGTAGATGTTTCTGGAGAAGCCTTCGTTGCCTCGAGACTTAGAAGTGCTTCCGCCATCTAGGTG
>CAJPEV010006156.1:0-11346 GCA_905338385.1 Darwinula stevensoni
AGAAAAATAGCGGCCCGGGGTCCCTCGTGGGTATCGGCCGGGGAAGGGAAGGGGAGGTGAAGACATCTGAAGTAGAGAAAAGTTCGACTACGAAGGGCATCTTCGCACCATCGAGTCGAAGTTTCGACGAGATGGCACGGCGACGCGAGCTGCGAAGCCGTAAGGGTGGGACGCACGCGAGTGAACGACGGAGCGGCCGAGTCCGACCGCGATCGTTGCACCCTGTCCCGATCGCGATCGTTGCACCCTGTCCCGATCGCGTCCGAGCGGTAGATGCAGTCGAGGAGCCGAAAGCCGCAGTTCGAAATTCCCAGGAGACCCACGCGGAGACTCGTACGAGCTGCGTCTGCTTCCAGCCCTGGTGATGCACTCGCGACGAGATCGTGCAACGACAAGTGCACGCGACGTTTTGCACACGTATCGCCCCTGCATCCACGAGCGTCTCGCTCGGCTGAAAAATTTCTCCTGAAAAATTTCTCACGAAACTTACACCGTGCTACGAGATTTTATACGAGCCCCGAGCGGCTCGAATCGCGTCGAACTTCGCCGACGAGTAGCATTCCTGGCATACGTCTCGACGAGCCTATCGTACGATTTTACTCCATCGGACGGTGTAGGATATCTCGCGACTCGCTCCGAGATGCAACATATTTTGCACCACCCTGTACGTTCGAAAGGAAATCTTTTTCTTCCCTTTTCGAGATACGGGGAGAACGGGAAGATAATCCACTCGACGCTCGGAACACGCCACCCGTAGCACCGACGAGCGATGACCGCTCCGGACGCGACCGTGAAGCACGTGCCCCTTCGAGACGTGAGCGCGGTGGTGGACGACGACGACCCCGACGACGATACCCCGGGGTCACCCCTCGTACCGAGGAAGCGGGGTCGAGTCAGGACGGGACCGCGACTGAGGAAGCGGGTCGTCACCAAGAACGGGGAAATCAACGTCTTGCAGGAGAACCTCGACAGTCTTCACAGCCGATTCCTCGCCGATATCTTCACCACCCTCGTCGATGCCAGATGGCGGTGGACCCTCTTCGTCTTTGCAGCGAGCTTCCTCTTCAGGTGAAAAGCCGTTTCGTTCACGGTCGATCCGGTCGGTCGAAAGTTCCGATCCCGCTTTCCCGATGTCACTTGTGGATTCCATCGTTTCGATTCGTATTCGTTTTATTTTGTAGCAGGTTTATTTTAAAAGAAAGTCGCAACTCATCGAATAGTGCGTCCCGTCGACGTTACCCCTTCCACTGTTCCTCGATGAAAACCGATGCATTCGTGCAAAATTACTCCTTTATTTGGTAACGATCGGACCAAAGGCATGACTGATTATTAGAAGGCCACCTTTGGTCGGTGGGCCGATGGCCGATTTTCATCTCGTAACCATCGGCCGGTGCCGGAGTCGATCGTCGTCTGAAAATTGAGAAATAACATGAAATTGCATACTAATTCAAATAGGCCTATTTGGAGGCCATGTAATATTTCTCGGGGGGTCCCCTAAAAACGATAGAAACCATATTTAGTACTGTCTGTCCATGTCCGTCAGTGGTTAACTTGTCACTTATCGCTGCAGTTAAGAGCATTTAAAGATACATCTCTCGTAAAAGCATGAGATAAAAGGAGGCGCAATTATTTCCCGTACTTTACTGCTATTTCCCCCGCCGGTTCCTAGAAAAGGGCCGAAATACGATCCGATTAAATTTGTTGGAGCGATTCTGTGTCGAGAAATGAAGAAACATGCCCAATTTCGTTCCTGTTGATGCTCTCAGAGAGGAATACGTGGAGGCTGAATTTTGTTATGGGAAGGGGTTGAAGAAAGGTAATAGGCACTACCGTGCCAATTGATAAAATGAAGCCCCTTTGTCACCGATGTAGTTACTGATGACAGATCTGAGAAGAAAACGGCTGTTTTCCGTCTCACTCTCGATCGAGCATCGATTCATCGAATGATCGATCGGTTACGTTATTCGTATGTTTCTCGCTCGAACGTCCCGGCGATCGTGCGATTGCAGTTGGTTGGTGTTCGGGGTCGTGTGGTGGTTCATCGCGTTCTCGCACGGCGACATGGAACCGGAAGCTCAAGAAGACGAGAATTGGAAGCCCTGCGTCGTCTCCATCCGCGACTTCACCTCCTGCTTCCTCTTCAGTTTGGAGACGCAGCACACGATCGGATACGGGTATCGCCACATCACCGAAAAATGCCCCGAGGCCGTCGTCACCTTGTGCCTTCAGTCGATCGTCGGAGTCATGATCCAGGCCATGATGGTATTTACGCCCTCTTTTTTGCTTCTTCGCGCGTACATCTTACATCCCCGGCTTGAGTTTTCGCAGCTTTCGGATTCCGTGTCTCATCCGATCGCAGCTAATGGCTTGAATATCGGGAGTTTTAAATATAACCCTACGACCTCCTTTTTTAAATACATAACCTGGGTTTTCTTGTATTCGCGCAAAAATTGAATTCGTTTGGGTTTCGTCATCGTCTCGTACAGGACTTGAATCCGGGCCCGTGATCTTTTGTCGCCATTTTTCAAAGTTCTAAGCTGGGTTAAAGGTGTCAAGAGACGCATTTTCCGATACGATCGGCCCGAGGAGTACTCGAGACTGGGATATATCAACCTGCTTATGAAGGGGATTCGGCGCAACTGCTAACGTCATCCTCACAGTGAGGAAAGTTGAACTGAAGTTGGCAACTTAGTGGTTTTAGGGCTAGTTTGATCTACGTCTTGTCTATGTGAAGAGCATTTTACAAAATCGATTCCCGCCCATTTCGAAAGCTCTATTGCCCTTTTGTGATATTGGTTCAGTTGTGTTTCTGGAAGCCATTGAAAAAATACATGATTTTCCTGATTGGATCAGAAAGGAAATCTTTCGTCATGGTTGAGAGCGTCAGGATAGTTTAGAAAATTTTTTTTCTAACACGCTTGCATGAAGAAACCAACATGAAAACCTCAAGAGTGAAACTTCATTTCAGCTTCTATGGATAGTCTGCTGAAAGAAAAACAAGTAAGAAAGACTGAAAGTCCATTTACATTCTTCATCAGGAAGTTAGATTCGGCTTAGTGAGGAGGAACCAACTGCTTTTCTTCATTTCTTTATTTTTCCCATACTCTTTTTAAATCACGGATGAAAGGAATGCTTTAGATTTAAAATTCCTTCATAGTGGACTTTAAGTATGCTGAGAGGTGTGTTGCTCTTATAAGCAGTGATATGGCTCTGCTTTCGTTATGAAAATTGAAACAGCGGACATGCATCAGATTCCAATGAAATTCATTCTATTCGAAATGAGCTCCAGTGGGGACTACTCACGTTGTCGATTTCTCATAGGAGCCGCTCATAAACTTGGATAAATTCAACTCGAATGGATCTGATGCATGCTGCCCGATCGGAGAAATCATAGAACCGATTTGGCTAACTTCCATCATCTCGTCGCATCCAGGTAGGAGTGGTTTTCACGAAGCTGTCCCGACCGAAGAAGAGAGCCGCGACGCTGCTCTTCTCGCAGCACGCGGCCATCTGCCTTCGGAACGGGCAGTTGGTCCTCGTATTCCGGGTCGGAGACATGCGGATACGCTCGCACATCGTTCAGAGCACGGTGAGAGCCCAATTCATCCGTCATCGGGTGACGCAGGAGGGCGAGGACGTCACGTACGTACCGACGGAGCTGAACCTGGGCGCCGACCCGCGCGAGGACCGGTTGTTCTTCATCTGGCCGGTGGACGTCGTGCACACCATCGACCGATCCAGCCCCTTCTACGAACTCAGCGCTTCGGATCTCCTCAAGGATCGCTTCGAACTCGTCGTGATTCTCGATGGGATCATCGAGTCGACGGGCCAGACCACCCAGGCCCGATCGTCCTACCTCCCCAACGAGATACTCTGGGGACACCGATTTCAGCCGATGGTCACCTACGACCTGGAGTCCGGGTCTTATACCGTCGACTATCGGGGCTTCGATAAGACTTACGAGGTCGACACCCCTCTGTGTTCCATGAAAGAGCTCGACGAATACTACAAGACGCATGGAATGACTTCGACTGGTTTTCACAGTCGTTAGCTCTATCACAATTTTTTTTTTAAACATTGGATATACTGTGCTGGAAATATGAACAATCGGCAGAGTAACGATTCACTATATGGCAAGGAAATAAATCTCCTTTCGAGCGAGTGGAAGTTTTAGGGGTTTTCTTTGAGAACGTGATTTTCATCATGGAAGAGAAAGAAAAAAAGCGGAAGATTGAACTTGATTCCAGTTGGCAACCATTCACCTGCTTCCATGGGGAACCGTAAGAGAAGACAAAGAGCGACGGTGCCAAAGGGAGGTCCCTATGTGTTCCGTAGGAGAAAACGCCCTGAGATCATGAAGCATGACCGAATGTGCGTGTCACCCTCAAGAGGAGGAAAAGGACGTGCCCGATGCGAAGGTGTCACCTGTAGACAGAAATAATGAGACTCCGATCGAGGAGACACACAGGTTTTACCTTTCGGTCTCAATGCCTCACAAATATCCCTCTTACGCGATTGCATTCTGCAGCATCATGATTCCTCTTTACAACTACTTGGAAAAAAAATTTGGCGAATTTAAGACCTCTTCGATGAGAAGCCTTTGAATGTAATTTATCGTGTAGACCAAATATCAAGGGACGAAGGGATGAAGATTTACATGAGTAAAGGTCACCCCTTGCCATCTGTCAAGAGTTAGGACTTCGGTCTGAACACTTTCCCAGCTATGTGGAGTTCAAATAAAATCATAAACAGACAACAGTTGCTAATTCTTTTAAATTCAAACTTGATTTCAAATCGAGGTCGAGTTGGTGATATCTAGGCTAAATTTTATCGTGAATGATGTTATTAGCCGAATTTCATTATGAACTCATCATTGGACTAAAGCTATTTAGACGCATAAACATACGGTGACATGCACCAGACCTGTTTAACTTAAACTTATCTGATCTCAATGGTCTAATGGTCGCACACTGGTGTGCCGCGACAAAGGTTGAGAAAAAAAAAGGTTGAGAAGCACTGCTCTATGGGAATCTGCTTGACGGCGATAATCTTACTCCCCTAGACACCCATTATGAAACCAAATCAGTCTAAAGTCAAACGGATCTGGTACATGTCACGAAAGAACGACTAAAATATTGCAGAGTTTTTATCCTAATTCATCGTATGTCTATTAAATTGGTCACTACTGTAGCACGTTGTACTGTCACATTCTTTCCTTCCCTCCTCAGACTTCGATTACTCGACTTTACTGGGCTTTTAAGGAATGGAAATATAAGAAAATGTCCATCGTGGACACGCCGATTCGGATCGATCGAGTTCACGAGCCGTCCTTCGTACGAAAAAAAATCGTTGGAAATTCATACAGAGGTACTATTGGAACGGTATTTCTTCGTTCGTGTGGGTGCACCGATTCGGGGCAACGAGGCCTACCAGGGACGAGGAGAAAGATGAAGCAGCAGGTCGATGGGCACGGAGAGATTCTCCCCGTCTTCTCCCGAGCCCGTTCCACGAAGTCCCCATTTTATGGGGATTCTTTCGTCGAAGGCATCTCGTCACCGACGAGAACCGACTTCGGAAATGACATCCGGTCCGAATGGCATCTATTGCCATCCTCGGCCCAGTACCAGGCGAAGCGGCATTCCCTCCGGAGTGCAGCCCTGTCCATCCCCGAATGATCGTCCCTTCCGTGAGCAAAAAAATCCTTCCCCTGCGATACCCCGGCGCGTGTAGGAGCGAGCGAGGAAAAGAAATGTCTCACGTCTCTCCGGATTCGACTTCGACGATGGCCCGCGACCGCCGAGACGAGAAGTCGAGACTTGCTACGGCGGCAACATCAGATCGAACGGAACGGTCTCTTTGTGCACTATTCATGCATTCGAGAAAGGTAACGAAGGAGCGCGACCTGTAAGACATTTTTTTCGGCTCTCCTTATCTGACGTGAGAACAAATCAGCGAGTATAGGTGAAAATAAATTACGAGCCAGACGAAACACGTTTCGGACGAAACGAAAGCGAAAAGCGAAACTCGAGGGAAAATTTACTAACGAAGAGTGATGCATGAAGTTGCATAAAAGTGAGCGGATAGAACCGACGCAAGAAATTCTTTGGAACGGGGCATGATGACACAGGCGAGGCACTCGTACGTGCCGCTATCGCGGATTCTTTCGAACCTTGGCATCGCCGATCGTTTCCGTCGGAAGGTGCACGGTCGATCTCTGAGGTCGGCATGGAAGTTACGATGCGTGACTCTCATTAGGGTCGAGCACGAGGCCTGCAGAACTTCATTTGCATTTTGGCTCGGGGATAATTGGCATCGGGAAGCCTTTTCTCATTCAAATAAACCACCTCAGTGAAACCGCGCGGCCTGCAAACATCGGTCTTTTTTTATGTAGCCCAACTCTTTTGTTAACCGTCCGAGTCTGGGACGGAAGCCCGAGTGGTTCGATCGAGGCTGGAATGTGTCAAGGTTCCGACGGGGAGAGGAAAAACAACAAAAAAAATATTAAAAAGGGCCGGATTATGGATTACCTTGACAGCGGTCTAAACACCGAATTACGGTGAAATGATGGGGGTTTCGGATGATGATGAAGCGATCCCGTGTATTCGAGCATGGGGTTAAAAAAAAAAAATAATTATGATCAAAAGAGAGAGATACTCTCCATCCGCCATAACGAGAGGAAGGACCTTGGATGCTCCATAAACGATCTCACGACCTGTATAGGCATTACATGCATTTGCGATGCATCAAGGTCGGTCAGGATTTTACCTTTGATAGATGAGGTTCTGGCATGATGGCATATCGGTTCCGTCTTCCAGACGAAAACTCGTTCGAGAGGCTGGCAATATTTTCGTACGCCAGAAACCGTGAGGAAATAGGTCTCCCAGTGGTTCGTCTCTATTCCTCGAACCTCCGAGCCGATCGGTCGTCGAGCAGGCATCGCAGGGTTCATCGTCGCATCGTCGAGGTGAAGATGCGGAAGACGACGTGCGACACGACCCCTTCCGATAAAATCCGTGAAAAGGATTCAGACTCGTGGGATCGATTCGATCGCACGAATGCCGTGCTTCCCTTTCGAGGGGGAGATTTTGACACGGGATATTCGATAAAGCGTCCCGTCACGGCTACATCATTCGGAGGTGATCACTTTTTTTTTTGTTTCTTCTTCGATGGGATTCCCTTTTCCCATGGTCGAGGAGGATGTGGGATGGGGGATCGGGAGGAGTCGACCTCGGGGGTCATCCATCCCCTCGGGACGATCGCTCTCTCTCCCCCTCACCGTGCAGATGACATGGAAATCACCGTTCTTCATCGCATCTCTCCGCGTCTCACCTTTTCTCATGCCTCCTCCGCGTCTCGGTATGCACCACGATCTCGGGACCGATGGATCGGAAATGCCGTGCCGCGTCTCTTCGTCGGAGAGAGCGTTTTCGTGCCACCCTCCGAGGTTCGTTCGGGTATCGGAAGAACGAGCCGGTTCTCCGCACTCTCTCTTCGGGAAGAGTTCCTAAATCGGCTGGACGCGGTCGATCGACGCGGCCCACGAAGGAAGGACGGATGGAAACTCCGAACGACCGACTCCAACCGAAAGAATAACTCTCGATCGTTTCGGGGTTTCGGGTCACTCCTCGGGCTTTTTTGCCTCCCGGTGCAGACACCTCTGAGGTTAATTTCCATTAGATGAGAAAATCAGACGAACGCGTAGATTTATCGGCCGAGATACGGAATTTCGTAAGAAGCAGAGGTCGCTCGTGCACGGGACGAAGGCTCGCCAAATTGGCACGCATCATCGAGTGATGGAGTGATGGTGATGGAATGGCGTCCGGGAAGAAGAAAGCCGCGATCGACGATTCCATCGAAGGCTTCAAAGATGGGCCCTATTCATGGGATGCACAACTTCGTGACCGAAGGGAAAACGTGCAACGGTTTTCCTTCGTTCTCCGCCCATTCTTCACAGAGCCCCGAATACATAATGCAAGTAGAACGATCGTCTCGTTATACGAATGTATCGTCGTTCGTTCACCCGATTCCGACTCCAGGCCTGCCGCATCCTCGAGACTCCTTCGTTTGCACGTACAGGAGGGAGCCGACAAAAAGTTGACACTTTTTCGCTCGGTTGCATCGTTCGTGCTACGACCACCTCGAGCAGTTTCGAATGCGAAGTTACTCTTTCGCGATCGAATGCAACCGTTTAAAGGAAACACGACAGATGGGTTTCTCACCGTAACTATTTTGTTGCGCAGAGTAAAAAATTTGAGCCGCGCGCATTATTTTCCATCGCATACTAGGATGAACGTCCATCGAGCAGAAGCTCAGAGAGAAATGGAGCAGTGGCGGGATCGGCTCGCAACGGCTGTCCGAGCAGAAGAGGGCACATCCGACCTCGACTTCCGTCGATATGGGTTCATTTTAGTGTCATTTTATTTATGAATGTCGTCATCGACGCTTTTAATGAACTCTTCAGTATAAACAATGTTCATCTCGGCACGGAAACGCATCATTGCATCATTGCAGGAAAAGAGTGGCACCATTCGTCCACGTAATCGCACGAGCACGTCTTAATTATTACGGGTGCAGCATTAAAATGATAAAGGGTCATCTTTTGCGACTCACCTCGTACGATCTGCGACCTGAATGGTTTTTTTTCCGCTCTTTCACATGGGAATCCCGGGGCCTCGTAAATTTTGGTCGCGGAAAAAAATAACAGCATCATAAAACACGGTATGATCGATTGCAGAGGATCCCCGAGTGTCTTCTTCTTCTTTTCATTTCGCTTCTTTTCGGTGACCCAATGGACATTCCTCGCATTCTGACAACCATTTATGATGATATATTACAATTAGCCCAAGGTTCCATGCGAAGACTTTCATCTCGACGTTAGTTTATGTCGTGCACTTCCCTTCGACCTTGCACAGTAGTTGTAGATGATTCTCGCTCGTCTCCCCGAACCGCCGAATCGCATTCCACACGTGGTGACATCGCGTTTGCTAGTTTCTTACCACCTGTGAGGCCTAACTCCTATTTACCTATCGGGAAAAACCTAGCCGCCTCATCGTGCGATGGTACTACGGCACGATGCTTTCGATGCACTAGTGCATCAAAAACAGCTCTAATCGGATGGGGTTCATCGTAAGGTCGACGTTGAAACGTTCGTTTCCGTCATTTACCCCCTACCCATCCCTCAGAGGCCGAACGATTGCGGCAACGGGAGGTCGAAAAGGCGAACCCCGATGATCTGCACGGAAGACGACCGGTGACGTCGCCGAGGATGAGCGCGATTCCTTACCTTTTTTCATTCGGCAAAAATGTACCCCCGACCCATCGAAACTGACACTTTTTTCTATCGAGATCGGGGTGAGAAAAATTCTCCTTCGGTCGACGAAAAGGTCGCATCGAATGCGTTGCAAAACGCATTCGCGTGGAAAGTATTTGAATCCTTTCACCGTGTACCCTACATCGACGGGAAAACACGACTCGATTTCCGTCGAGCAACCGATGCAGCGTTTGAAAGAACCACTCGAGTTCAACTCACCCGGAGAGTAACGTATAGTACGGTGAGGCGAGGATGAGGCCATCTGGGCGCGAGAGGCATTTTGGGGAGAGAATCCTTTTTAAAATAGGCCGATTTGGAATCGGCAGAATGGGAAAAGTTCGAGAGGATGCGGAAGAGAATGCGGTGTCGGCAGGATCGGAGCAAACGGAACGGATACCGATGCATGGATAGTACACGAAAAGAAGAGACGATACCACCTCGATCGATGGAAATTAAAAGAGAGAATCCGACGGCTGCCGTCCGAACGAAGGAGTCGACTCGAAGTCGACGGAGTTCGTTCGGAGTCGGTCCAGGACACCACGAAGAGAAGTCTTCGCGGGAAGAAAAAAGATTCGGCACGGAATTCAGATCGAATACCCTTTCGCCGAAGCACGTACGCGTTGCCGTTAGCATCGGGACGAAGGACGAAACGACGAGGAACGTCCCGCGTTCGAACTCCGTCGGCCCCGATCCATGCGCCGTACTGGCAAACACCGACCGTAACGGTTTCCAGGCGACCGTCGTATACTTTCGGACGACGGTGACGCTCTCGACCGCACGAACTCGAGGACGATCTGTCGTCGGCGGAAGGAGGCTCGTCCCGATGCTTTCGGCAATTTAGCGTGCATCGAGACGTCGTCGAAAGCGGTGCCGTTCGATGCGACGTAAACCGCATCGAGCGGTATCGATGCCGTGGGACGTTCGTTCTTCGCCGCTGCGATTTCGCACGAGCGTCGCGGTCGAACACCTGGAAGAGTGCGAGCGCCGAGACGATGGAAGGCATAGAAGAAAAGGCGTTTGGAGCCGTAAACGGTCGATCCGGTGAACGAAGAGCCTCGCGTTCGGATGCACGGAGAGGAAACGACGATGCCATCCTCCACGAAGCATTCGGGTGTTGCCGCGCTAAAAAAGGATCCTCCTCGACGCCGAACTCATCGTCGCCGAGCACATCGCACCGCGAGGGCCTGGGTGATCCCCCCGTTTCGCCTCGTGCGTTTCGTCGAAGGCGCGTCACCCCTGCCCTTCTCTGCGTCGACGAGCGGAGTCGCGATTCAAAACCAAATAAATGTTTACCCGAGCGGGATCCGGCAGCGACGCTTCCTTAAAAAGCAAACCGTCTCTCCATTATCAAGAGTCTATTCCCGTCTTTGGTGGTCCGCAGGGGGAATTCGAACGGAAGGAGACAGATGGGAGCTAATCCCCGAGTCCGTCCGTGTGCATACAGAAGGGGCGAAACGTCTCTTTCTCTTCCCGGGTCACGGGATGGAGTCAACGGACCTCTTTGTACGCGTTCGCCGGAAAGGCTGCGAGGATTTATGCCTTACGACTTCATTCATGCCTCTACCTCTGCATAATACGCAGCGGCCCCCCTTCCGTGGCTTCCTACCTCTTCGACCGAGTGAAATATTGGAAATTTTGACAACTGTATCCCTCTACGGCTGACGTTTTCGAAATCACCAGTGAAGAATACGTGGAGGCATCCGTCACGTCGAATACCCATCGAGCACTTGGATTCCGTGCCGCCTGGCATTAAAATACGCCCCACGCGTAAGTTGCACGATATCGGCCTCGTAACATGCATCGGATCTTAAAGCCGATTTAAGGTCCTTCATAGTTGTCTCTTTTAACATGTAGGTACGAAATTGTTAAGGTCCGAACGTGACGCTGCATTTGTGGATTTCAGCAGCGTTCGAAACTTCCAGTGATGAACCCGAAATGGAAACCGGTCTCTGGGAAGTAAATCACGGAAGACGATCCGTTTGGGTTTCGAACGGATCATCCCATCGATCCTCTGATACCTGAATGCATGGGACAGA